>PVIH01023226.1:0-25298 GCA_004025045.1 Sigmodon hispidus
TGACATGGATGAACATATTAAGACAATTAAGAAGCTCATTGCCTCCATAGAGGAGAGGTCTACATTGATTAGAGAGGAATATAGAGCTTATATTGATGAAAAATTTAGGAAACTGGATCAGAAAGTACTAGAACGTGTAGATGTGGGGAATGAGAGAATTTTCCACTCTATAAAATTGTTGGAGAGGTCATTTATAGAGGACTTTAAAACACTGGAAAAGACCATTACTGCTAGGTTACAAGATCATGAGGGTCGTATGGAGATTTTAGAAAAGGATTTTGAGGCAACATCTGCTCAAGACAACCCAGAGCCCCCTCTTAAAAGATGCTGCAGTAGGGAAGGTGCCCTACCTAGAGTGGTTACAATGAGGGGACTACCCCCTACTATTCCAACTCTATTACCAGTTGTGGCAGAGACCAAAAAAACCACAATCACGTGGAAGGGCTTCAGACAATGTAGGATATACTTATGAACCTATCCACATGAAGGATCTTAAAAACAATAAAGGAAGCCATAGTAACAGATGGCATACAATCATCTTTTGTGAAGCAATACATAAATTCATGGTCAGCACAGTATTGGGTAATTCCTGATGACTGGAAGAATTTGGCAACCACTGTGTTGAACGATAGTCAAAGCTTGCAGTGGAGGAATTGGATTAGGGAAGAGGCTAAAGCTTTGGAATCTTGAGATCAAACTGGGAATGTTACCATCTCCAAGGACCAAATCCTTGGGGAAGGCCAGTTTGCTGATGTATCAATTCAGGCTACTTATGAGGACCATGCTCTGTTGCTGTGCCGTACTGCTGCCTTAAATGCTTGGGAAAGGGTTTTAGACCCAGGACAGAGAATTGAGTCATATATACTCAGATTAAACAAGGTCCGAAGGAGTCTTATACAGACTTTTTACAGAGGTTGACTCAGGCTGTAAATAGACCAGTGTCAGATTCAGAAGTTCGGAAACAATTGATACTCTCTTTGGCCTTCGATAATGCTAATATGACATGTAAGAAATTGATCATGCCCTTAAAGATCAAAGGTGCACCCATAGAAGAATAGATTCAACTTGCAATTAATGTTGAGAATCTACACTCTGATGAAGAGAATTGGGTAGGACAAGCCATTGCTAATGTTAAGGTGAGAAATCAAAACATAATTTGTTTTAATTGTGGTAAGCCAGGCCATATAAAGAGGAATTGTAGGCAAGGCATATATGGGAATTATCCCAATCCCAGGAGTGACTTAAACAGAAAGCCACTACCTCCTGGACTATGTAGGAGATGTAACAAAGGCAGACATTGGACAAATGAGTGTAGATCTGTAAGAGACATAGATGGCAAGCTTTTAACATCGGGAAATGTAACTCGGGGCTTCCCCTGGGAAGCCCCAAGAGTCAGACCTCCAAGCCAAAAAAGGTTCAGTCATATCCAGTCACAGTGGAAGAGCAGTTTCCTCAGGATGAGTAACAAATCCCAAGCCTGAAACAGTAGATCATGTAGCCATAGACAATAGATCGCCTTTACAAGAGAAGTTGATGATATCCAGTAAACCAATAAAACACATATTTTGGCAGACCTCCATAAATGAGCAAAGACCAATGTTGACAATAAGAATAGACAACATTTTTATGCAAGGCTTAGTCGACATGGGAGCCAATGTTTTGATCATAACTCCACAGGCGTGGCACCTCAGGTAGCCTCTGAAAGAGGTAGACGTTCAATTTTTAGGTATTGGGACATTGTCTCAGGTAAAACAGAGTGTGAGATGGCTCGAATGCATAGGACCAGAAGGACAGAAAGGAAGATTGGAGCTGTACATGGCCAACATAGCAGTGAACTTATGGGGTCGTGACCTACTACAACAATGGAACACTCAAATTAAGATCCCTCCAGGTTTAAATATCAACCAAAGACCCAATCATGGACTTGAAAGCAATACTTCAAGAGGCTATGTAAAACAGCCACCAGTTATTCAGGTTGCACAACAATGCAGTCTCAAAGCTGCAGGCACCCCAAAGACACTAACAGCCCTGCCTTTGAAATGGTTGACAGACAAACCTATTTGGGTCCAACAATGGCCTTTGACAGAGGAGAAATTGCTAGCCCTAGAACAATTGGTACAGGAGCAGTTACAAGCTCAGCATATTGAAGAATCAACCAGCCCACGGAATTCCCCTGTATTTGTGGTCAAAAAGAAATCTGGGAAATAGAGAATGGTGACAGATTTAAGAGCAATTAATAAGGTGATCCAGCCCATGGGCACCTTACAGTCTGGTATACCTTTACCTTCTTTGCTACCTAAAGGATGGCCTATTGTAGTTATTGATCTGAAGGACTGTTTTTTTTTTCTTACCATACCTCTACAAGAACAAAATAAGGAGAAGTTCGCTTTCACTATACCTACTTTCAATAATGCCCACCCAGTAAAAGGTACCAATGGAGGGTCCTTCCACAAGGGATGTTGAATAGCCCCACCCTATGCCAATATTTTGTCTGACAACCATTAGAAGTGATATGCAAACAATTCCCACAATCTACCATTTACCATTATATGGATGACATATTGTTAGCGGACCCAGACATAAACACCTTAGAAAGACTGTTTGAAGAAGCGAAGAAGGTGTTGCCTGATTGGGGAGTTCACATTGCCCCTGAAAAGATACAAAGAGGGGATTCTATCAATTATTTGGGATATAAAATAGGCTTGCAAACAATTAGACCTCAGAAGGTACAACTTAAGAGGGACAGATTAAGGACACATAATGATTTTCAGAAACTACTAGGGGATTTCGCCCACATACGACCAGTTATTGGTATTAAAAACTATGAACTGGTTCATTTTTTCAAAACTTTAGATGGAGATAAGGATCTGAACAGTCCCAGGGAATTCTCTGCTGAAGCTGAGAAAGAATTAGCATTGATAGAAAAGAGATTACAAGAAGTACATGTTAACCGTATAGACCCAGACCTTGACTGCATCCTGGTTATTTTGCCTTCTGAATATTCCCCTACAGGAGTCATAATGCAAAGAGAAAATATTATATTAGAATGGATATTTCTGCCACATAGACCAAATAAAAAACTGAAAACATACATTGAAAAGATTTCAGATCTAATCTTCAAGGGAAAATTCAGACTTCGACAATTGACTGGAAAGGATCCGGCAGAAATTGTTGTACCTTTGACCAATGAGGAAATTGATCGATTATGGGCAGACAATGAACCTTGGCAAAAGTCTTGTAGTGGTTTTCTGGGGGAGATTAATAATAAATATCCCTGAAGCAAAAGGATTCAGTTTATAAAGAAAACTAATTGGATTTTCCCCCATGTGGTACAGGATAAATCTGTTTCTGGAGCTCCTACATTTTTTACTGATGCAAATAAAATGGGAAAGGCTGGTTATAAATCAGAAAACTTCAGTAAGGTGACACAGAGTCCTTATGATTCTGTTCAGAAGGCAGAACTGTATGCCATTATTATGGTGTTATTGGATTTTACTGGACCTCTTAACCTGATAACTGACTCTCATTATGCAGAAGGAGTTGTATTTCATATTGAAACTGCTGACTTTATTCCTGATGACACAGAATTAACCCTTTTGTTTGTACAGCTACAGGATATCATCAGAAATAGAACACATCCTATGTATATAACACATATCAGGACTCATTCAGGCCTTCCTGGCCCTTTAGCACAGGGTAATGATGAGATTGATCAGTTATTGATAGGGAATGTGGTAGAAGCCTCAGAATTTCACAAGAAGCATCATGTCAATAGCAAGGGATTAAAGAAGAGTTTTCCCATCACTTGGCATCAAGCCAAGGAAATTTTGTGAATGTGTGACAAGTGTTCCCTTTACAATCAACCGTCCTTACCCGCTGGGAGTAATCCTAAGGGTACAAAGAGCAATGAGATTTGGCAGATGGATATGTTTCACTTCCCGGAATTTGGTAAGATGAAATATGTTCATCATACCATTGACACCTACCCAGGAATGCAGTGGGCTACCGCCCTGAGTTCTGAAAATGCTAATGCAGTACTCACTCATCTTCTGGAAGCCATATTGGGAATTCCTGATCAAATTAAGACTGACAATGCTCCAGCATATGTTTCCCAGAAAATGAAGCAGATTTTTGGATATTATGAGATAAAGCACCTTACTGGGATACCACACAGTCCCACTGGACAAGCAGTTGTGGAAAGATTCCATCACACCTTGAAAGAGATGCTTCATAAACAGAAAGGTGGTATGAAAAATCCTAGGGAGAGATTACATAGTGCCTTGTTGACATTAAGCTTTCCTAATGCTGATGAGAAAGGAACTTCAGGTGCAGAGAAACACTGGGTAATAGAAAGGACTTCTGAGTTGAATCAACCTGTTTATTTCAAGGATGTACTAACTTCAGAATGGAAGCCAGGGCATGTGCTTCGTTGGGGTAGGGGTTTTGCTTTTGTTTCCACAGGAAAAGAGAAAATATGGGTACCAACAAGATTGATAAAGAACTGATTCGAAAAGGAGAACCCTCCGGAGGAGAAGGAGTAATGGCTCGTCTACCGATAAGACAATTGGATATGTGGTAAGGAACATTTATTTAACTAAGGTGGGGCAGGGTTTTAATTTTGTTTTTACAGAAGAATGGATACAACCCTCTTCACAAAGCTAAAAGGATGCTGAATGCTCAGACTTCTGAAATGTTATAATGACTACAGGGGATTACAAGGACGCCTGACACTGACAGGCGCTAAGGGTAATTTCTCTATTCTCACAACTGTACATCTATATCTAATGATTATGTATTTATGTATATAAAGGAGGTCCTAGTTTGGTAACAAAAAAGGCTGGCTTTTGGGGTGGAGCAAGTGGCTTTCTCCTTCTCTAAACCCAAGCGTATTGGTAAATAAAACCTTAGAGACTCTGTCTCACATCAGAAAAGCCACCTGAGGTGAGACAGAAAATAGATGAAATATATAAGGACCAATATTATCTCACTTTTGTTTTAACTCTTAAATCTTACTTCTTTCTACATTTCCTACTCTTAATCTAAAAATCTTGTCTGCATACAATTCTTTCTGATGGTTCAATATCTTCAGTTAATAGTATTCATTGGATTCCCCACTATAAAAAACAATTTCTCCTACCAGCACTCTCCAAGGCATCCAGAAGGAAGATGGGGCCCCCACTGGAAAAAAAAAGCAGAAAATGAAAGACCTTTGAGACAGAGAAAGAAGGAACCTGCTGTATGTCACTCAGTGATCATCTTTGAGGTATAGACCAATCAGGACAGTTGTAAGATAGTTTCATATCATATCTTTAACAAGAATTTCAGATGGACTCACTTAGTACGATGAGAATGGTTATAGACATTTGTGGAATGGTTATATATGTTTACAGTTACTTCATTAGGACTTAACCATTGTTTAGTTTACAGGACCCCACAGAGATACCATCGCCCACAGGTCAGCATGAAGCAACTTAATGAAAGAACTACGTCTCTTTCCCGATAAGTTGGTCATCCAGGGGAGGGTTATGGTCAATTATCATTTTGATATGATGGTTATAAGTTAATCTTTGGTAGAGGATAGAATGATATTATAGATGTAGGAATTTCAAAAAAAAAGAGAGAGAGAAAGAAGGAAAAGGGAACAGACAGGAGATCATTATACTTGCAAACAACTATTAACCAAAGGATGTATGAAAAATGAATCGCCATGGTACAAATGTTTGTATATTGATACAAATGGGAAATCAATGTATATGTTTGATTGAGATAATATGTATATTGCTACAAAGTTGAATGTATAATTGCCTTAATTTGCACGTGTCTACCTCTGTTTAAAATATTTTGCATGTTGATGTGTATTAAGTACATTGCCGTTTCCATGATGCAATTTCTACCTCTAATTATTTATGCTAGTCATAACATTTGTTGTAACATATACACAAGTTGTTTTATATAACTCTGTTTAGATATTTTGTATAATAATATATAGTTAGGATATTGTTATCTTTTGATACGAAATGTGTATTTTGGTCAATATTCATAAGATTGTTATACTTGAAATTATTATGGAGGAGCTGTACACTCATTTTGGAATGCCTATTTTTACAATGTTAGCTTCACTTTCTTGGTTGATTGGGATTGCAGATTATGGTTACTCAGATTTGCCACCTAATAGTCAGGGTACTCAGGCTTTTCGGTAACATGTTAGAATATACCAGGTAGATAGGTGTCTTCAATCACTTCATAGACAGAGAGAATATGGCATTCAAGATTGTGTTATCTCAAATTTGGCCTTGAGAGACATGACAACTCCTGGCATCACCGTTCCTTTCTCAAGGTGGTGTTGAGCATCACAGACATCTTGCAAAGAGATTGTCTTGTTTGGTGAACAATGGCCTGAGGGGCAAAGAACGGCACTTGCCCTGACTGCTGTCAGCGTGCTCACTATACGAAATGGGCGAGCAGGATGAAGGATAGAGACTGCTGAAGCCTGCCTAGATAGGATAAGACGGTCCTACCAAAAAATACCCTGCTTCTATGGAGACTTGTCAGATATCATAGGCCTGTAGCCACAAGGATGGATGCTCCCTTTGTACAGAGAAGTAGTGGATGACTGTCCAGGTAGTTAACTGTTGTTGTCTTCTAAATTTTGGAAGTTATTTCATCATGCTTCCAACTTCAGGTATATATTTCCCTTCTCAGGTCTTGATGGTGTTGAAGACTGGATAGTTGAGATTGTTATCACTTCATATCTCAGCAGGGACACTCAGATGTAAGAACTTTATTCTTCGAGATAAACAGCATTGAAGCAATCCTTGTGCATTTCCTCGTATCAACATTTTAGACATTAAATTGCTCCTTGTATTTGTTGTTTGTTAGTGGTAGTTTGACCTCACTTATGTTAGTACCTTTCTCTTCCCCAGACACTGCCTTATGATGATCCCTATAGTATGTAGTTTTATATTTAGTTTAGAACCCTCTTATTTAGACAGAAGGGGGAGATGTAGCGGGAAATCTGAAGCTATGCAAAAAAACCGCACCGGAGTGCTGAGCCGGGCGGAGTCGATTGACTGGGGGAAACGACGAAAGAGCGCAGTGCTGGAAGCGGATGCGCATTGCTGGATGAGTGGCATGGAGAGGAAAGACCGTGTGGCATGGACTGCTCCTGCTTTCTGCGGAGCAGATCATTTCTGCTCTCTGCTTCTCCATCCTTCTCCTACTTCTTCTCCTCCTCCCCCAGAACAATCCCTGTTATGTAAGTAACTTTTAAATAAAGAAACCTTAGTTAGCATATAGTTCTTGGTGGGTTAGTATCGTGATAGAATAATGAAAAGAATAGATTTTGATCAGATTAGACCAGTGCCATGTTGTCTTGTATATAGGTAAGAACTTGCTCTATAACCCACAACATCCCCCAAAAAAATATTATTAGATAATATTTATTTTTAGTCTAAAAGGAAGAATATGTTTATATGTACAGTTTTACCATAATTATCATGATCACCATTATTTTGTAGATGGCTCTTATTCTATTCTTCATTCAAGGCTACATAGTGAGATACCAACAAGCAGCAGCCAAAGGCTTCACAGGGTTATAGTCATAGATGTAAAAATTTCATAACTACCTATTGCTGGAAAACTCATAGGTTTCTGTTTATATACTTAATTACAGGCAGACTTGAACAATAATATAGGACCCACCTCTCATTCTTTGAGAGAAAATATTTTTATTAAAATGAAGGAAACTACTTTGATTATTGTTGGTGAATGGTACAAGAGCTATTTTCATCCCCAGGTGAGTCTTTGGCCCATATGTTAATAGTAATAGTTTATACTATTAAATGCAAGGCTAAGAAAGCAGCAGCTAAGAAACTATGCCAGGAGTGGTAGTTTGAATAAAAATGGCCCCCATAGACCTACAGGGAGTGACACTATCAGCAGATGTAGCCTTGCTGGAGAAAATGTGTCACTGGGATCGGTTTTGGGGCTTCAGATGCTCCAGTCGGGCCTACTATAGTACTCTTTCTGATGTCTGCCAATCCAGATAGAGAACTCTCAGCTACCTCTCCAGCATGTCTCCCATTATGATGACAATAGACTAAGCTTCTGAACTGTAAACCAGCCCTATTCAAATGCTTTTCTTTATAAGAGTTGTTGTGGTCATGGTATGTCTTCACAGCAATAGAAACGCTAAGACTCTGGGTCATACTTTTGAGAGTTCACATGCTGAATGGATAGAAAGGTCTGCAGAAGCCTCCAAGGACCAAGGAAAGTGTATGAAATCATCCCATCTAGGAGAGTTTCCCACCTCCTACTCCCAGTATCTAGGGATTTGTGTTGATACACAGAGCACAGTATGTCATCCTATTCAGGATAGCCAACTTTAGATATGCTCTGCTGTGCTCTGAATATTAAATATCCTCTACAGGTCATGTGTTTGAATACTTACTTCCCATTTGGTGGTTCTGTTTTGGAAGGCTGTACAACCATTAGAATGTTCCATTAAAGCCTTACTGAATGAACTAGATCATAGGGGACAAACCTTGAGCGCCCAGATCCAATACTCATGAAATCTCTACTTCCTGACCAACCACCTCATGCTGCTCCTACCATGCCTTCCTTACTGTGATGGACTATGCCTGAATTGTATCTCTTTTGACTCTGCCTGCCTTCCCCTTTATTTATGCTCAGATTTCTTGCCTCCTTCCAAGATGTCCTGCTATAGGCTCAAACAGTCCCTTTATTAATGAATGATATTTACAGCATACAGAAAGACAACCCACATCAACTATGAGAATTATTAATAACTTCATCACAACAGTCCACAAATAGTGTTATATGTGGATATTAACTTGTACTCACAAAAACTAAGACATATAAAATGTCACTACATGATGAAATATTATAGGCTGACCCATATATACAGGCTGTATCCACTTAAATTTCACTATGACATCTGTAAGTATAGTTCTAAGGATTTTTTAGGAAACCGACCAACAAATACTAGTCAGTGAGAAAAGTAAAAATGAATTTCAAGGTTGAATATATTGAAAATACTTAGATCTTTTCTGTATAGTCTCAAAAAATATTATCTCTGAAAATCTTAAAATAGAAAACCAGCTATCTAATTTAAACATTTTATAGTTTTAAAGATAATTTGGTAATGGAAAAGATGGTTATCAGAATAGCACTTTAATAATTGAAATAGGACCTTATATGATTAAATGACTGTACTGTATCCCCTTTCTTTTAGGATTTTTGGTTTTCAGAAACTCTTACTTGAAAGGTCACCTTTTCCTTTAGATATCTAATTATCTGAGAAAAGGCCCCAATGCTTGGCTACACTTTGGAGCTGACATGAGGCTTGAGGGCCAAGCAGGGAATTCATCTCAGTCAGGAGCTGGACAAAGGTCATTTGGTGTATGAAATTAACTTATTACTAGTGGTGTGTATTAATGATCCTCAATAGTTTTGACAGTTAAATAAAGTGAAAAACATTAAAAATGTTGAGAAAAATCATATTTTCCTGGCTAGACAAACACAGTAAATTTCAATTATAAAAATCATCTTATAAGGTTTTTGTAAAGAACACATGTATATAAGTTTTTAATTCCTGGTCTGGTGAGAATTAATATTTTCTACTAAAAATGACAGGAACACTGGGCAGTGGCAGCACATCTTTAGTCCTGGCACTCAGGAGGCAGAGGCAGGCAGATCTCTGTGATTGTGAGGCCAGCCTGGTCTACAGAGTGAGGAGCTCTACGATAGCCAGGGTTGTTACACAGAGAAAACCTGTCTCAAAAAACAAAAACAAATGAACAACAAAACCTAAAACAGATAACTTCTATTCATATTTATTTGAAATTGGGTTACGTATTCCTGGGATTTCTGTGAAGTTGTGTTTGTTTTACTGACTTGACACTTAAAAATATCTATCATCATCATCACCATCATTACTACCATTATCAGTGTATACATAGCACTCAGCTAGGACATTTCATATCTAGGCAGTAAATTAACCCATGTCCAATCAGTACACTTTATATTTTCTGAAATGATTGCATATACATGTATATGTACATATATGTGTATATACATATATGTGTATACACATTGCATGCATGCATATGTGTATGTAAGGCTTTCACATTGCCATCTTAGAATGAAGACAGTGTTTCATTAAGTGTTGGAGTCTTTGTTATTCTCTTTAAAATGGTTGGGTGTTGGGGGAATGGCTCAATGTGTAAACATCTGCTGCATAAGCAGGAGAACCAGTGCTCAGATCCCCAGAAGTCACTTAAGAGCCAAGCATATTACCATGCTTCTATTAAGCTAGTACTCTTTCAGAAACATGAGAGGTAGAGACAGGAAAATTTTCCAAAGCTCACAAGCTTACTTGTCTGATGAATAAAATGGGAAATAACAAATGACCCTATTTCAAACATATTTGCTTTGATCTCATTACTTTTAGGCCACACAACTACAGTGACAGAAATGTATACTGATACCACAATCACTGAAGTGCCATTAAACCTAAAATTTATAGAAGTTAATTTGGGACAAAGTATTGGACAAATTTTAAATATATAAAGACTCTGCTTGTGAGACCTGGAACAGACACCTGCTGAGAATGTAGGGAAGAACATCCAGGATTCTTCTCCAACCTTCACACTTTCATTACATATCATGCATCCGTATAACTACACATCCAAAAACCAAAGCAAAACAGAATGGTCATCTTATAAGGCTATATCAGCTCAGAGACACCAAAATAGAAGTACAGCACAAAGTGTCCACTAATAGATGAACAGACAAATTAAAACATCTCATTATTAAAAATAATATATCAATGATATGAATATAGACATCACTGTGAGATCCCATCTTTATTTCCATTGAACATAATTTGAGCAGAGGAATTGCTGAGTTTCATGGCCCAGTAGTTCACATGACAAGAGTATATTTGGATCCACACAGTTCAGCAATTTTGTCATTGTGTGAACAAAAGAGTGTATGCTTGTAAAAGTTAAGACAACTTCAATATCATTAGGAGATCCAGTATTACCAGGACTACCATTGTGTATAGCCATGGCGAACTGAGACATGGCTATGTAATATCTGTCTGCAGTTTCATTTTTGATTACCTCTGTGCTGTTTCATGTTGGCTCTACCAGTTTTTATCTGTACCATCAGTGCACAAGCTTCCCTTTATTTTGTGGCCCTATGGACACCTACCTATTTTCTTTTGATAATAGTTTTTCTAGCAGGTATGACCTTATAACTTTATAATGGTTTTTATTTATATATCCTTGTTGATTAGAGATATTGAGTGACCACTTTTAGGTCTTTGGACAAACGTTGACTCAGATTCTTTGAACATTATAATGAGGTTTCTTAGGATTTGTTTGCTTTGGTTATATTATTTTGCTTTGCTATCAGCTTGTATGAACTTGTTACATATTTTGATATTAATTTCTTAGCAGATAGAGGATGCACTAGTATTTTCTCATGATCTGTCTTCTGTCATTTTACTTTGTTTATATATTTCTTTGTTGTGAAGAAGTCTTTGGTTTGGAAATTATTCCACATAATGATTCCTGAATTCACTCTCAGGAATTTTAGTGTAATCCTCTCCCTTGCATGACTGACTACTGAGCCAATGTCCAGGAGTATTTCTTTTAGGGTTTTTATGGTTTCCACCCTCATTTGTAGGGTCTTCAGTTCATTTCATATAGACTGAATCAATAAACAATAAAATAAATAAATAAAATATGAAGAACCCTGGCTTATTTTCTGTATGTGAATTGTTTGTTTTCCAAGCATCATTTATTAAAGGCAATTCTTTCAAAACTAGATGAAATTGGTAATTCAAGACATGGCCAAAATGACACTGGTTGACCTGTAGGGTTACTTGATAGGAGCCATACATTATATGGCTTCTCAGTGGTCCTTGTCTTTATGGAGGAACATGGGCTTATAATGGAGAACATGAGATTGTATGGAAGGCTGGACACATGAAAAAGTTATTAGTGCCAGTCATACAGCCCAGATAAAGTCTCAGTCCTTGATTAAAATGAACAGCTGAATTCCCAAGTTTTCTGACCTGTCTGGGCTCATGGTCTGGAGGAATCTTTCCTACCCATGGCCCTGTAGCTATTTAGTCCCAAATAATCACAAAAAGGCTTTTATTAATTACAAACTATTTGCCTTATGGCTCAGGCTCATTACCAGCTAGCTCTCACAACTTATCTCAACTCAATTATATTCATCTATATGTTGACACATGGCTCCATGGCTTTAACTTGTGTCCTATTTTATCCTGCCTTCTGAACTGCAGCCTGAAGTTTCTCCACAACTCTGCCCTCCTTTGTCTTTATTTCTGCTTAGATTTCCCACCTCATTCTAAACTGCTTTGCCATAGGCCAAAACAGTTTCTTTATTAACCAATGATAATAAAGTATCTCCATAGCATACAGAAAGACATTCCACATCACTTCCCCTTTTTTGTTTAATCAAAAAGGAAGATTTTATTTTTAAAATAGTAAAATTATATATAACAAAACAGTTATCAAGCAAGAATTACAGTTATAATAGTCTACCTGCATTTATCAAAATGAAAGAAAATATTTTACCATCTATTTTATTTTTTTGAGGCTAAAGTTTTATATCTAATTTATCTTTAATAATAACTAAGGAAAGTTATAATTATAGCTATCTAGTTTTCAACTCTATTAAAGACCCCAGAAGGATATGATATTACCTGAGTAAAGAAGAACATTATAAGCAACTTTCAAATTTCTAGAAATGACAGAGACAACTGGTTGCACCCAACGTTACTTTGTGAAGTCAGGGTATCCATCTTCAACCTACAGGCCTAGAATCTCTTGTTGCACAAATTCTGGTTTTAATGAAAGAAACAGAGAGCCAGATATCAGGAAAGGCTGAAATATCAAAGAGAGAATCACCACAGAAATCTCACCCAGCTGTCTTCTAGTTTCCTCAGCCTTGCTCCTGGTTGCCTCTAATGCCTGCTGTCTTCCTACGCCTGCCTTAAATACCTTCTTCACCAGCTGTATCCCATCCAGGTTAGGGTTAAAGGTGTGAGCTACTCTATTTGGTAGCCTTGAACTCACAGAAACACAGATCTCTGTCTCTGAAGTTAGGTGATTAAAGGCCTAGGTCACCACTCCTGGCTCTCCCCTCCCCATGCTGGGATTAAAGGTGTGTGCCATTGAAGCCCAACTGTTTGGCCTTGTACTCACAGAGAGCCTCTGGATCCCAGTGCTGTGTGAGTTACCACTGCTCTGCTATCCCTGGAACTTTCTGGAGATCCAGAATGATCTCCCAAGTGATGGGACTAATGGAGTGTGCCACCTCTGCCTAGTTTAACTGTGGGTTGACCTCTTGATATTCCAAGTTTTATTAAATATGTAACATATCACCACAGTCCCTGGCAGACTTTTAAGTGAAGCAAGATATTTGAAGGACTTTTCTGCCCAATTTTGCATATTTCATCAGTCTCTTCTCCCTGTATTCTGTAGAATGTGTAGCAGTTTTCTCTGTGTAGCAGGAACCTGAAGGACCATCTCAGCTTGTTCTGGTAAAATTCAATGGTCATTTTTCTATGAGTCCTGAATGTCCAGTTTATACAGCATACTGTCAATCTGTTGAGGCAAGAACAATTTCCTTCCCAGTGGCTAACTTCTGCCACAAAAAAGTAAAGTCCATAAGGACTTTCTTCTATGCTCATCATCCTCTTGAAGTAGATTGGTTCTGCCAGGAGCAGGTATATCTCATGGTCCAGAAAATTCTAAATTCTTACAAGATTTTAATGGATTTTGAAGTGTTTAAAGCTTACCTATCTAATTAAAATATATCTTTGTATATCTAAAAAAGCCAGGCATAACTATAAGTTTGATTATTATCATATATGATTAACTACTAATATATATTTCTTAATTATACATTATGATTTTAAAGAAATTTTATAAACATATCTTAAACAAAAGTAGAAATACACATACAGTAAAACAATATAACCTTAAATTTGTATCAATAAACTAAAATCCATATCAATGTAAAATATTTTGAGAGTAACAGTTTTCATTTGGGATCAAATTAGATTCAATAATCTGTATTTTTAAATCATTTCTATAACAGATTCCCCTTTTTCCCTAGGAAAATATTGACTATGACCATTAACCATTTATAATAAAAACAAACATTTATAAACAATATTTTTGGAATTTAGACATAGCTTTCCATACGACTTTCTGCTGATTGGTGACACTGGTAATCTTATGGGGTTCCTGAGAAAATTTAGAATTATGGGTAAATCTTGACTGTAGTAGTCTGTGAGACTACATCATCTCAAGCACTTGCCTTCAGGGGGTCTTGGTCAATCAAGCCATATTAGCCTAGAAGCAACCCACATGTTCTCATTTTCTGTAGAAATAAAAGCAGAACCTCTTTTCCAAAACAACATATCATTAGACCCAAATTTCAAAATCAAGATACCTTTAAAATATATATGTTGGTTTAACTTAGCAACCTTTATAATCAAATCTCTTTCTGGAGCTAGCTCATTAACAGTTAAAAATTTAAAAGAAAATACAATAATACACATAATTCAGACTTTGTGTATTCTCCATTCTTATATAGCTTATTGTATTTTTATTACTCTATTTCTTTTTTCAAGGACTTTATCCTTTTTCTTTTCTCTCTCAAAATTACATTTTTATACACAGTGTAACACATTCAAAAGTTTACTCCATATAAATCTGCTTTATTAAAAAGTTGCTTAAAAAGTTGTTAAAATGTGTGGCTAGGACTGAAGCCCACCCTGCTGGGCTTTTCAAGATGACAGAGTCATGCTTACCTCCCCAATTCTATAAAGTATTGTTAAGTATCATGGAGTTATGTTTTTAAGCCCATGGCTGTGCTCCCAAACCTGAAATCCGTGTCTTGGAGAAACCTCTTAATAATGCAGCCCATAAGAGAGACTATGGAAAGTGGCTATGCTAGCAGCTGGCTATATCTCACAGGCAGTGGCTAGGAGTCTTTCACTGAGGCTGACATGAGGCTGTGAGACTCGGAAGCCCAGTGTGGCTTCATTTCTGTGTGTTCAGAATCTCTTTAAAGTTTTTTTATTGACTGATGGTTAGTGCCATTTGTAGTCAGAAGTTTTCTGACTGGGGCCCACTGTTGGAGGTCCCACAGCCACTTAGTCTCAAATACCCACACAAAGGCTTATATTAATTACAAATGGTTTGGCCTATGGTTCAATCTCATTGTCATCTAGCTTTCACAACTTATCTCAACCTATTTTTATTCATCTATGTATTACCATATGTGGCTTTACCTGTGTCCCATTACATCTTGCTTTCTGAGCAGCAGCCTGAAGTTTCTCCCAGACTCTACCCTCTTTCATCTTTATCTGTCTGCATGCATTTCTCACCTGATTCTAAGATGCTTTGACATAGGCAAAACCAGAATTTTTTATTAACCAATGATAACATAGCATATTCACAGTGTACAGAAAGACATCCCATATCAAGTAGCATGTAAGTAAGTAATTTCAGACTTTGGCCTTTGGTTCCTGATGATTTTACAAGTGTATATACATCTCTATTTTGCCCTGCTTGAGGGCATTTATTTTGAGAACATATACTGGGGGCTGGAGAGATGGCTCAGAGGTTAAGAGCACTGACTGTTCTTCCAGAGGATCTGAGTTCAATTCTTGGTAACCACATGGTGGCTCACAACCATCTAGAATGAGATCTGGTACCCTCTTCTGTATACTGTATACATAGTAAATAAATAATTTAAAAAAATAACAAAAAAGACAAAAAAAAACCCACAAGGTAATTGAGAACATATACTAGTCAGTGTATGCTTAAGATACTAAGTTTGGAGGTAGACAACTATAATAACACCAATATATATTAAAACCATAATCCTAAAACATAAAATTTATGTAAGTTGATTTTGGACAAAGTTTTGGGCAAACTTTAAACACATAGACTCTATTTGTAAAACCTGGAGGTCCTAGAGGAGGAGAGTGCACTGATCAGGGTAGAGAAGTAGCAGCAGTCTAGTAACAACAGATACTTGCTGAGTTCTTAGAGGTAAGTGAAGCAGAAGCTAAAGGCAAGGACTCTCATCACATAATGCTTCAAAACCCACCACTCACAGTAATGTGGGAATCAGTAAACTTATTGTTCATTTTGGAGTGAAACTTAAAGAAAGCACAGAAAACCTAAAGATTTATTGGTTTCAAAGGAACACTATCTTACATTTCAGATTCTCAGACTCAAAAATGGATTCCACGTAGAGGCCATATTCAGATTAATGTCAGGAAAACATTTTATAAAGATTAAGTCAGAGTGACAAGGAAACCTTATTTTAAGAAAACCTGGGTGTTTAACGTGGCATCTCACAAAACCAAAACAGTAGAGCTTTTAAGGGTTCTAAAGATTTCATATCCTGCCAGATACATAAAAAACACAAGACAGAGAAAGGGTATCTGAAATCATTTTGTGCTCATAGCTTTTGTATAATGTCATGTGAGTCAGGTAGACACAAAACTTCAAAGATAACTCTATCAGGTTAAAATTAAAAGGATAAAAATAGTGCAAAGTCAAAGAAGATATTTATATTTTCCTGTGAAGGAAACATAAGAAAACTGCTCAGGTGATATTATGGGCTACATTTTACAGACAAAGAATTGTAGCTAAGGATACTGTTAGGATAATTGTAACTGAGGATAAAATCATGGGCTATGGCATGAAACAAATTTCCAAACTCTAACAATGAGGTGATAACATATAATTGGTTGAACTTTATAACTGTTATGGAATGGTAAATATGCTGTGTCTCCCATGCCACATCTTTGAAGATATATCTAATCTTAGCAGATACAATGTTTTGAATATTGGATGCATTTTGAGTAAAAATTCTTTATCTGTTTGTTTCACAGTCTTACGATGGCTATGATGTATCTAAGGGGATAGAGTTAAGAAAGTGTATCTGAGGGGTGTCATCTGCCCCTGGACCAGATTCAAATGACAAGTTCCTGGACTTTGAGCTGATTCTGTAATCAACACTAGGATTTTAGGGAGTGATTTTGCATGTGCTCGGGATGGGAATGATTGTGGCCTAAAGCAAACTGTGGCAGCTTGCATTTCCAAACTTGTCCATACAAATATACATTCCATCTTGCATGCTATTCTTATAATGTGATAATGACATCTTCCTTATTTCCTCCTCTTGAAACTGGGTGGAACTTGGTGACTGCCTTAAGCAATAGAATTCAGTGGAGATACCTGTGGGTAACTTAAAGTTAGTACCCCAGAGGTGATATGGCTTCCACCACGGGGATTTGTATCTTGTCCATAGAAGCTGAACATATTATGAGGAAACCAAAATCCAATGGAGAAGCCAGATGTATGTGTTCCAGCTAGCAGCTTTCCTTAGGCTCTTGGGCATTAACTGGCAATGTGAGTGGGTAACTCTTTATGCCACCAATCTTGGTCTTCAAAAATTCTATGAACTCAAGTCTTCTAAGTTACTTTCTTTTGATGTGGCTTTCATAAAATTCTCTGACAAAATCAACTTAATGGAGAAAAGGTGAATTGTAGCTCACTGTTCAAGGGTGTAGTCTATAAGGGCAGGGAGGTCAAGGTGCCAGAGCTTGAAGCAAGTGGTCACTTGGTGTCTTCAACTAGGAAGCAGAGGACTGTGAATGCATGCTGCTGTTTAGCACCTTTTGCCACTTAAACTTTTAAGGATTCTATCTACGGATTGGTGTCAACTAGTATGTGCATGTCTTCCTTCCTCATTCAATGCATTCAGGATAATAATCCCTTACAAACATGTCCAAGGGTTGACCTATAAGTGGGACTAGTTTCTATTAAATTGATAATCAATACTAGTCATCACAACTTCTTTCCCAGACCTTAGATAACATGGAACAGTTCATCCAGTTTTCTACCTGCAACCATGACTACAGTTGTCTTGCTCATAGTCAATTCTAGAGAATATGGAGATGAAGTATTTGAAAATAACATTTCACAACAAGTCATATCAAGACAACTTTAATCTTCTCAGTTTGTCCTTTTCTTTAGAGTTAGAGTTTATACTGGGTGAGTATTGTGTATTAATGATTTCATCTGAGCATAACTAGAAAAACAAGTATATTGTCTACTGTGATGTTGTGATGTAGCAAGAAAAATATTATTTTATTCCCCCCTTTCATGGCACACATTTTCTTAAAACCTTTAAGGTATCTGAAATAAAGTGTTTTTTTTTTTCTTTTTTTTTTTTTTGTACTGAGAAGTGGTAACTCATGAGTGAAGGCTCAAAGATGTCATTATGGAAGAGGGGTTGAAGTTGAGTTGCTCACTGAATGCTGATAATTTAATATCAAACTTGGGTGTGCAATGAGACCTCTATAGAAAATCAAAGGGGTAGCATTCAGAGAGCTTTAGGGCTGTTAGACATTGCTGGTGGTTCTGACAGGATAGTATAAAGACTTCAGCCTTCTCATAATCTTTGACGTAGGCATTCCTTCTACCTGGCTTTGTCTGAGTTGTGTCATTTTTACTGGTATGGAAAATGATAAACACATTGCTTTACATGTGGTATCAGAAATTCTAGCAAGCAACTTAATTTGTTTGGATGGGGCCTGAGAATCTGTAATTTTTAATTGGTCTTTACAGGTCACAGCCTAGGCTTGTGACTGACATCTGAAGTGGAAACAATCCTGTGGGACCAATACTTTTACCCAAGAGATCTGGCACTATCTCCATGTAGTGTCAGGACTGAATAAAATCATAAGGCAACTGATTTTTGTCTGCCAGTGATTTTTAGTATATATGGAGAGTGAGTGTTGGCTATAGACAGAAGAACAGATTTGTTTCCTAAATGTACAATTTAATTAATTTCCTGAGGTAAAACAGTTAAGACTACAGGATTGGGCTTCAATCTGACATGATTTCATTTATAGTTGTATATAGTACTTTCTGCCTTGTCAATGACTTATAAGAACTAATGAAATCTTTAAAGAAATAGGAAGAATTCTTGGTACTTAGAAGAGACTGTGTAAATGATCACTGAGGTTGCTTTTATAAAAATGCTGACATAGATCATGCACAATCTATAAAATAGAAAAAAATTAAGTACTACAGGGACATACATTTGCTTTTCATGTTTTTATTTTTTAAATTTTATTTATTTTTTATTATTAATAAAGTCATATTTTTTACCCATGTATATCCTTGTCCTGCTTGTCATGATTTATAATGTTTTAGTAACAAAGTAAAATAATTTATGGTGAATGTATACTCAAAGTTGCAGTCTGTGATAAGTCTACATGTATCAGTTAACTCACATGCTTTACATTTACTCATGGTTAGATTCAGCATTACAATGAAAGTATTTGATTCTTTAAACATATATGGCCTCACAATATATCACTGGACATAATTTAACCTCAGTAAAATAGGAAAGCATTTTATGGCAATATCCAACTTACTGTTATTTTATTGCTTATACATATGATACATATTTATTTCTAAAAATGAGTCTATATCTCTAGCTACCTGCTTTATTTTCCTAAGTTATAAGTGGTATGCCACTCATGAATAGCAGAGATGTCAGTTATTTATCTTCTCAAAGTATCTAGAAGTGAAGAAAGCTTGAATTCAGCCAGGAAGTGTCATATATTAAAAACTGAATACTCAAAGAAAACCAGGAAAAGGTTTGAATATAAAATTAAAGTACAGTTTGCCATAAAACATGGTTGTCAAGGTGGCCCAAACTCCAATATGAAGCAGAATTGAATTGAATTTGTATTTTTATTCATGCTGAAGATTTGTTTTGAAATTATTGATCTCAGAAGGCTTCAATCTATATTTTTTGGATAACACATCAGTCAGGTATAAAGATGTCATGAGCAATTTAAGCTGATGCATTTATTTGTCAATAAAATGCATGCCCTGTTGTTCCTTTTTAGTTGCATTGTTTTATCATATTGATATAAGATTATATGGCTATCTAAATGGGAGTGGCTATTACTGCTGCTGATGTACTTTGAAAATGCAATTTATATTTTATGGACCAGAAAGAGGCAAACCTCTACCTTTGACCATATTGAATGTAAAAGTAGGTTAATGTAAATGAAATTCCCCTCTTATTTCACCTACTCACAATTAGCTTCCAGTGGCCTCAGGAGAAAATGCTAGAACAGGTGTCTGATGTGCTCTGAACTTGGAAGAACGATTTATGGGCCAAAACCAGCATTTTCCAAAAGGCAATTTAGGAGCCAGAAGAACTTTCATGCAAGCCATATCTAAAAAAGGGAACGTTTTATGAGTCTTTCCTCCCCATTAACATGACTCATGACTGTTCAGGTTTTCTTCACACACTAGAGATAAAACCATGTGATGAAGAAGGAAGGGAATGCAGCCGAGCCTGGTCCGCCAGGGACAGCATGGCACATGCTAATGTACATTCTTCCAGTTTTTTTTCTAGGCACACACAATTCTTTTTTTGACATGATATTCTCTATATTAGGTTTAATAACCTGATTTTTTACCAAATGGATTTCTGTCCTCCTGTGCTATAGTAGACTTTGTCAAGAAAATAATAAGCCCATGCAGTTCACTTTTACAATATAATTTTTCCTCCATCCAATACCTTGCTTCTTGTATTTATTCACTTGAGCATGTAGCTTATACTGATAGGTAATTTGCTTGTATATAATATGCTGTGTTCTCTGGCTGTTTTAAAAGCATGAATTTGTTGATTGTCAAATATTTGACAAGTTATAGTTAAGTACACTTTTAATATAACTGAGATTTTTTCTTACAGCACAGCTCTGCACAAAATTCAAATAATTTAACCAGAGTTCCATTTGTAAAGGTGGCCTGTAGGGAGATGTATGTGAGGCCCATGGTTATCTTTGTAAATGTATGGGAAACTATATGTAGTCCACAGTGGCTACTGGTTCTTAATTCCTGGTCCTTACATGTAGCCAGCCCCTTCTTCTGCTCATGGAACTGACCAATGAACTATAAAGGGTTTTTGAGTCCCACTTGTAGGCTACAAAAGACATCGCACCTTGCTTGTACCTTCTTTTTTGTTTTTGTCCTCATTCTAGGGTCTGAGAGCTGCCATACCATAAGGGCAGATCTATGGAGGAATCCACATGCCAAGACCCCAAGACCTTTGAAACTTGAGTGTTCCTAGTAATGAATCCTATGTCAGCAGTCATCAATTTTTGTAGCCATGGCTGATGGCAGAGTTTCTTGAGAAATTAGGAGCCAGAATCAATGACATACTACTATGACATGCTGCTAAAATATTACATACCAGTAAATACCTTTATACCTCACCCCACACACAGATCTAGGAGTTGATTGTAGGGCTTTATGCTGTCAGACAAGCACTTTAAAATGGAGCTTTATTCTGCTTTTATTTTTACATTTTGAAGCAGTATTCAGTTGCCTAGGCTGGTCTTGAACTAGTGATCCCCCTCCCTCAGCCTTCAAGTTAGCTGGGATTGTAGTCCTGTACTACCAGGCTTGGTTGTGTGATACATAGAAACTATACATACAGTAGAGACTTATTTTCAATGTATGCATATAAGTTTGAAGGAGTAATTACCCATGCTATGGTAATTACTACCTGAAAGGCAAGCTGTATTAAATGTATTCTGAGTGAACTTTGGAAACCATTGTTATATAGCAAGAGGCCAGATAATGTTTAAGTGTTAAAACTCACTAATTTATAGGGTTTTAAAAGTTTTTTTTCCATACTCACCACTGCTCCCCTCTCTCTTCTCTTCCCAATCCTCCCCCAGCCTCATCCTCCCATTTTAAGTCAACACCTTTTCCAGATCTAAGCTCTGCCCTGTCCCCAGTTTTTACAGTTATGAGAAACAACCTGCTTGGTTGAAATGAATAAATGGGTATCAATACTGAAACTTAATGACAGAATCAGTTGCAGCTAGTCTTATTGTGGCTTGGGTATGTTTTCCTAAAGGTTAATGAGGGGCCTTGGGCTCCAATGTTATAATGTGCTGTGGAATCTTTAAGAGGTGGCTCTGGATGGAAAGAATTAGTTCACTGTAGTGGGATTATGTGTTACGTTTTAAATAATTGTCCTGCCTACGGATTTAATAAAAAGCTGATTGGTTGAAGGCAGACAGGAAGTATGGGCGTAGCTACCAGACTGGGACAATCTCAGAGCAGAGCAAACACACCAGACAGATGCTATAAAGATGCTACAGAGATTCCAGGAGATGATGTAAAGGAGAGAAGTTGAAATACTGCTCTGAGAAAAGGTAGCAAGCTACATGGCTGAACAAGATGGGTTAAGTTCAGATGAAGGAGTTAGCAAGTTATATGCCTGGGCCCCAGGTCAATCAGCAGAAATAAGCGTTTGTGTGTCTCTGTGTGACTGAGAGTGTTTCTGCTGGACTGCCAGACTGCTGATCAAACCTCTGGTCTAGACCAGAAAGTCTGGGCCAGAAACCTAATACAACAATTAACAAATGGTTTTTGTGATAATCTACACTCAGCACACTTTTATATCTCATTCTAAAACATAGTGTTTTAATCTATTAGTAGCAACTTTACCACTGAGATTCACATTCTTTGTATGTAAATACATTCAGTGTATATAAATATGAGGACAGAGAATGATATTGGAGGGGGGGAACCCAACTGGAACTAACCTGACCATATGCCACAAATTACACAGTAGCCATTTCCACTCAAGATATACTGTGAGCATATACTCTGGACTTAAAGTCTAAAATGCCTTCAGAAGGAATAGACATTTTTCTCATGGGACATTGGTTAATTTTCTTGAGAACCTGTTGAAAAGAACTTGTTTGTCTCCTTAATTTCTTCCTTGCATCCTAATTTTTTATATGATCTCTCCCTTTTCTGTACACCCATATCATGCTAAATCCCACAATGTGTGACAGCCAAAGCTAGCCAGAGATGAGCAGACAGAAGCCTTTGCCCTTAGTCTTTTGGAATTGTGAGATAAATGACCTCCCCCCCTTTTTTTATAGAGTTTTCAGCATCAAGTTTATCTCTACAGGGACAAAAAATGTACTGCTGCAGTATATTTGACTATATGTGGTGAAATGTTTATGTCTTTTTGACATTCATGTATACTTTATTATTTCAGTTTTATGAGTTATATATAATTGATAATAGAAAAAAAAGTCACAGATAAAGGTAAAGCTAGATTCTCCTTCCTTGCTTTAATCTTACTGAGATGTGCAATTTCATGTATATGCTTTCATAGTACAATAGATATAAAATCATATAAACATAAACTTTAATAACTTTCTATATCACTATGATACATGCTGTTTAGAGAAAAAGCAGTACATATAGAATGAATTAAATTGTTTCAATCATTGCTTAATATTTGATAGCAGGGATTGGCCAACTATGACACAGGGATAAATTCTTTCCTTGTCTATTTTGGTGTGGTTCATGAACTCAAAATTTTATTCACATTCATTTATATGCTATCTTCACTCAAATGAATAGTTGAAATCTTTCTCTGTTGCAAAGAGAAGTTTTCTTGATGAGGGGGTGAGAATTTAGAATGTAGTTAGGGGTTATGCTTGCTTAGTAAAGGAGATGTTGTAGGTTCTCTTCGAAGATCCATGACTTCACTAGCCCTGGCTAGTTCTCAGTACAAGCCATGATTTCTCTCTTGTTGAGTGAGTCTTAAATACAATTAGAGAACTGCCATTACTACACTCTAAGGGTTATAATGTCATGCTGGATGTTTTGTGATTCATAAGTGCTATAGTTGGCAAGACTGTTGGTCATTTTCCTCCTTGAGAAGCTTGCATGTTTTGGTACCATAAAACCTAGTATTTAGAGAGGAGGTTTTCAGGTCAAAAACAGCTGAGGACCTCTGGGCCCTGTGTTTAAAGTGCATGGTGTCTTTAGCACTAGGAACTTATCACCTCAAGGGGGCAACCAAAGGCAACAGCTATAGCCTATAAGGTTTTGGGAGTTTGTTAAGATAATACTGACCAACAACTCAAAAAAAAAAAAAAAAAAAAAGACTTCTCATACTTGGTGTTAGGGTTTTTAATTGCATTATCTTTGGCTCCTGGATGGAGCATTGTCATCTTAGATCAGAAAATTTCATTAAAACATAGATATATATGCCAAGTTATAGATATTTTGTGGATATTTTAGGTAGTTAATAGTATAATTTCTTACCAATTTTGCAACCATCTTATTATTTTACCCTCCTCCCTCCTTCTGTATTTAGCGCCGCTCAACTCTCTAGTTAGAACTCTCTTTCTGAGTTTTTTCCATTTTCCCCTCAGATCACTTATATTCTATTATATCCCTCCTTATTTCTCCCCCTCCCCACTATGGTCCTTTTTCACTTTCCTACATTCTGCAGTTCTTGCAGGTTTTATACTCATATCTAGAGATTTGGAACTAGGAAACTCAAGTTTGAGAGAACATGCAGTGCTTGTCTTTCTGGGTCTGGGATACCTCATTCAGCATGATCTTTTCTAGTTCCACCCATTGATCAGATAATTTTATTTTTCTCTTATGGTTAAGTAATATTTCATAGTATATCTGTACCACATTTTCATTATCAGGTTGACAGTTGAAGAACACTTACTTTGTTTCCATTTCCAGCTACTATGAATAGAGAAATAATAAATACAGCTGAGCAAATATCTGAGAAGGAGGATGTCAATCCCTTGGTTACATGCCAAGCTGGGTCCATATGGTAGATTTATTTTTAGCTTCTTGAGGATTGTGCACACTGATGTCTACAGGGGTTGGACCACTTTACAATCCCACCAACAGTTAATGTGGGTTCCCTTTTCTTCCTATCCCTTCCAGCATTTGTTGTAGGTTGTTTTGTTGATCTTTGTCATTCTGATTTTGGGAAGATGAGATCTCACAGTTGTTTTGATTTGTATTTCCCTAATTGTTCTCACCAATGCACATTTTTTAAAGTATTTCTTTTTTTTAACTTTGTACTTGTCACTTCTTTTTTTTTCTTTATTTATTTTGTATTTATCAAAAAAAACCCAGTAAAATGAATTTAAAATGCTGAAAAGTTAACAATAACTATAAAGAAGATAAAAATCATAAGCATGACTTATCAAGGGTGATAATGCAAATAAGATTGCTACACATATATTTACTTTGTGTTCAGCTTTCCCTCTGAATTTTTTTTCCATCCCTGTATATCCTTATTCAAGGTCCCTTCCCCCTCCCACCACATCA
>PVIH01023227.1:0-25300 GCA_004025045.1 Sigmodon hispidus
ACACACACACACACACACACACACACACACACACACACTATGGGAGAACCTTGCCCTGACTTTGCATGATTTCTCTTGCTTCCCCTGCAGGGAGCTCCCTCCTGGCCACGTGCCAGCGGTGACCTTTGCTGACCTCACCTGTCACCCTCTCCTTCCCATCCCGATCAAAGCATTCCTTCCGGGCCCTTAGCCGGAGTGCCTGGTTCTGTTTGATGACCGTGGCCTGAATGATCTCCACGACCTCCACTTCCTTCTGGGGGATGTAGGTGCCTGGGGAAGGAGGAAGCCAGTGCCAACAGTTAGAGATATCAGGGTTACTGTAGGAAGGCAGGAAGCCCTGGCCCAGACAAAGCTGGAGAGACCGAGATGTGACTTACCAGGTCCCTCAAATAGCCATTCATCCCCGGCCATGACCTTGTCCCCATTCTTATCTTCAAAGTCCAGCAGGGCCTTAAGGTGCAGGGCAGTGTTGGGCAGGACCACCTGCAGCGGGGTGATGTCCTGCAGGGAAAGGGTCATGGAGTGCTTAATTGTGACCCCAGGCTTTGAGCCTGATACTCTGGAGATGAGAGCCCACAGTCTCAATCTTTGGGGGTCCACATCTGAGAATGCCAGGCAAGTGCTCCATCACGGAGCCACACATCAGCCCCACAGCATCCATCTTTGTGCCTCTCCATTAAAATCATAGTGGGAAATACAAGGTAGAGGCAGAGCCAAGGCCATCTGATCTGAAAAGCTAAAGACAATGTCATCACTGATGAGCCAGGAACACTGTCCTCCACCGAGGACAGGAGTGAGGAGAACGGGCGGGAGACTGGGAGAGATGGCTAAGAAGCTGAACAATGACCGTTCAGGACCGGTTTGCACTGACGCTCAGAAGATACACACACAAATATCAGATATTCTCATTACAATTCATAACAGTAGCAAAATTCCAGTTATGACATAACAGTGACATCATCTTATGATAGGAGTCACCATAGCATGAGGAACAGTACTAAAGAATTGCAGCATCCGTTAGGAAGCTTAGGAATGAACCAGTGTTCTAGAAGGTACACACATAAGAGCTGGGTACAGTCGCACACTCCTGTAGGCGCAGCGCCTGAGAAACGCCAACAAGAGAAGCAAAGTTCAAGATCATTTTCAATCACACAGTAAGTTCTAGCTCAGCCTGGACATGAGACCCTGTCTCAAAAAAAAAAAAAAAAAAAAAAAAAAAAAAAAAAAAAAAAAAAAAAAAAAAAAAAAAAAAAAAAGGAAAGAAAGAAAAAAATAGAGAGAGAAAGTAGGACTCTATATTAAGTGCTATACAAAGCAGATTTTAATCCTTTGCATTGTTTGTAGGGTTGCCTGGCTCACAGGATTTCCTCCAGCAGGAAGGGGAGACCTTAAAAAACTGACCAGCCTTAAAGTTTGTAGAAAGAATTTCAGATACTGGGGCAGGAACAGGGCAAGGTCATCTAGCTGTGCGTAAATGAAGTCAAGACTTGAGCCCAAGTAATGGCCATGTTCCCCATGGCAGACTGGCCTGGGCTGCAGAGGTGGGCAGTCACTTTACCCCTTGGCTTCACACTGGGCTGGAGAGAGGCTTCTGTCTAGCCTAGGCTGTCTAAATCACCATCTTTCTGCCTCTGCTCTCCCAGGCACATGCCAGCCCACCTCACTGTCACTTCCTGTCTGCTGCATCACAAAGCGTCATGTCTCCCAGCTGTGTCCTGGTCAAACTTCCAGGATGACAGTAACACCTTCCTAACGTCCACTGGCTGCTCCCCGTTCCCTTCCAGTCTGTCCCATACCCTACAGCTATTTAGTTTAGGGACCTGGCTACCCAGTGATGCGTCTCATCAATACTGAGAATATGGAAGAAGAAAACTAGGCAGCAGGAAGCAGTCGGGTTCAGATGTCTGAAATGAGGCTGGTCTAGAACAGCGCTCCCGGCTGCAGCCAGGATCCTATGTCAGCCCAGAGTAGTTAAGGACACAGGAACACGAGGGTGCACAGGATGTGAAAGCTGGGGACACAGTGGACACAAGGCTGGCCTATAACCGCTGCCCCAGCCTCCCAAATGCTGGGGTGACAGGCAGGCACAACCATGCCTGGCTTGTCTCAGGGCTTTTCCAAAGGAAGTTCAGTGGTGGTAGGATGTGGGGCCAGAAGGGTTTGTGAAGAAGTAACTCGGAGACATCAGGTATAGGTTGCTAAGAAAGAGCAGAAAGGAGAGAGAAAGCCACAGACAGCTAGAAAACAGATTCCCAGGCCATTAGAAAAAGCCTGCAGAGAACTGATGTGCGCCCCGCCCGCCCGCCCACCCGGCAAGTCTCCAAGAATGGAGGTGGGAGCAAGGTGCAGCGGCACACTCCTTTATCCCAACACTGGGAACAGAGGCAGGTGGATCATTGCCTTCTGACCAGCTAGGACACCGCGTCGAAATAGAACAAGAATTTGGGGAGTTGGAAAGGTGACTTGTGTGTAATGGCATTCACAGCTAAACCTGCCCGTCCCCAGGACCACATGGTGGGAGGAGAGAATGGACTAGACTGACTCATACAGCTACCCTCTGTCTGTACTCCATCAGTGCACACACACACACACACACAGAGAGAGAGAGAGAGAGAGAGAGAGAGAGAGAGAGAGAGAGAGCACATACATCATCAAATGTGCTGTTTTGTTTTTTGTTATTTGGGTTTCTGTTTTGTTTTGTTGTAAACACCTGGAGTTGGGTGTGGCTCTGGAGACCTGTAATCCCAGTACTTGGGATCCTGGAGCATGAGACTTGCCACAAGTTCACAAGTTCAAGGCCAGGGTGGTCTACATAGAGATTTCTTGGCAAGCCTGGGTTACATGCTAAGGTTAGACCCTGTCTCAAAAACAAATCCAAACCAAGAACAAACGAAATGTAACAAAAAGAAAAGGCAAAGGACAAGCTGCTGTCATGGTCACGGCTAAGGAGGAGGCTGGATCAGAAAATGCTGCCAGCCTCAGCTCGAGAAGGTGGTCCCTTCTCTGTGACACCCGAGCCCCCTGGTCTGAGTGTGGGGACATGAGAAAAAGAAAGTCGGAGTGGGAAGCTTCGCTCCTCAGGCTCCAGGGCTTCAGGCACTCCTCATCGGGAGTCTGAGGTAAGACAAGGATATAGATTCTTTTGGTGTTTGTTTTTGTCTAGACAGGTTCTCACTAGGTAGCCCTGGCTGTCCTGGACTCTGGAGACCAGGCTGGCCTTAAACTCACAGAGACCCACCTGCCTCTGTCTCTGAGTGTTGGGGTTAAAGGTGTGCTTTACCATCACTCAGATTCACTCAGATTCTTTTAAAGATGGTTGTATTAATCATTCCTCATTATTTTTAGCTTCATTAAATTTATTTTATCTCTTTCTCTCCGTGTACATGCACATGCGTGTGTGTTGATGTGCATGAATCACCATGCCTGTCAGGAAGTCTGAGGATAACTTCCAGGAGTTGGTTCCCTTCCCACCGTGGAGTTGGGGGATGGATCGCAGGTTGACAGGCTTGTGTAGCCAATGCTTTCACCTGCTCTGCCACATCACCGACCCCTCATTATTCTCTGTATCGTCATCTTCAGCTGTGCATATCTTTATGCTCCTCCGAGTCATGCACTCAAGAGCAAAAAGCACGGATTCAGGCTTGTGGATATGGAAGATTCGTCTACCATACACAATGCCCTGAGTTCTGTCCTTAGCACTGGCGATTTAAAAGGATGGCTAGCTTGCTCAGTGGTGAAGGCACTTGCTGCCAGGTCTGATGACCTGAGTTCAAACTGAGGACCCACATGATGGAAGGAGAGACCTGGTTTCCTAAAGTCATCCTCTGATCCTCACATGCAATCAGCAGCATGTACATCCCCTCCCCCAAATAAGTAAGTAATAAAATGAGATGAGAGCATGGAAGGAACTGGTCTGCAGAGAAAGTCAGTTTAAAGGTACAAAATACCAAGCAAAGTAAAGACATTTCTGTAGATTATTCCCCTGCTTGGGAGCTCAGGCCTGAGGGCAACATGGATGAGGGTCTGGCTCTGATGGTGCACCATGTCCCATTGCAACAGCCACAGGCATCCAGGTGTGGATCTGTGACACAAGGCAAGTCAGTCTGAGGCATGTGTGGAGCAGGGTAGTTTGAGCAAAGGGCAGTGAGTCAGCTCCTCCCTCCCCGTCAGAATTCATGAATATCCCTCCAATCACTCCTCCCTACCCTGTCCCACAGGCCCTCTGCTTTCCCTTTGGAAGGCACTGAAGAGCCCTAGCTACAGGGCAGAACAGACAGAGCTCAAGGGAGGAAAGCCAAGTACCTTTTCCAGCACTTCCCCCGGGTACAGGGGGAAGGGGTCCTGGGCCAGTCGGATCTCCTGGTCAGCATGGCGAAGTCGAACTTGCCCTGTGGTGTCAAATAACACCAAGCTCTGGGCATCCCGGGACACAGGGTTGGCCACTATGCAGTAGTGGCGTGGGGGAACTGTGACCATGCGCACTGGGGCAAATAGTACCCTGTAGTAGTGTAAGAAGGGGTGTAAGGACCAGGGATGCTGTTCCAAAGGAGGCAGAAACCTCCCAGCCATTTAGACAAGAGCCAGCCAGGCTCTCCTCAGCAGGGGCAGCTCTACACTAACCTCTCATTGTCCTGCCGGATGTAGGTCTTTGGTCCAACCTCCACACGGGACACATTGCTGTTTTGGTCCAGCACGTGGATGTAGTGGTATGGGGGGATGCGGATGATGGCCTCTTCAGTTGCCATGGTGAATCCCAAGCCCCGGGCTAACCTGATTGCAGCATGGAGAAGACAAAACATAAACATAGGGCTTTCGGGACAAGGCCGAACAGTTCAAAGATGGCCTCCTCATCCATCAGCTCCCAACTACCCTCTTCTTTATTCTGCTCCACTTCCTCCTCTTCTGCTTTTTTTTTTTTTTTTTTTTTTTAAGATTTATTTATTCATGTATACAGTAGACAGAAGAAGGTACGAGATGTCATCATAGATGGTTGTGAGCCACCATGTGGTTGCTGGGAACAGAACTCTGGAAGAACAGTCAGTGCTCCTAGCCCCTGAGCCATCTCTCCAACTGCCTCTTCTGCTTTTTAAAAAGAATTTTATTTCCTGTCATGTGTATTTGTTTGCATGAGTGTATGCGCACCATGTGCTTCACGCATGTGCCCTCAGAGGCCAGATACCCCGGAACTAGAAATCTTGGTGGTTGTGATGATCCCATGGAATCCCATGTGGATTCATACCGTGTCAAAGCACTCCAGTCTCTCCCTTCTTGGCTCTCCGGCCTGTGGAAGCCCCAGCTCCTGATGCCACACTGTGAGTGTTACCGGGAGGGGGAGGAGGGGAAGAGGGCAAATGGCGGTATTTGGTATCTGCCTACTCTTTTTTTTTTTGACCTTTGAAGCTCGAGTGGTGTGGTTTCATTTAATGCTTGGCTTATTTGTGAATGTCACACACCCTTATCATTGGCCATCCTTACACCCAACATCCCTTGAACTTTGGACAAGTTTGTTTGAGTCAGAAAAAGGCAATTAAGTTAGCTTAGCAATATAGAGCCTTGGCCCAGAAACTAAACCTGAACTGTTTCCCCTCCTTCCTGTGTGTGTGTGTGTGTGTGTGTGCAGAGAATACAAGAAAGCTTTGGATTTCCTGGAGCTAGAGACAGCAGGAGCTGCAGGCTGCTTATTATCAGAGCTGGGAACAAACTTCTGTCCCCTGGAAGAGCAGCCACTGCTCTGAACTGCTGAGCCATCTCTCCAGCACCTGGAAATAGTCTGTCTCTGGGCTAGCCAGATGTGCTTCTATTTAACATCTGGAATGTGGTTAGTGAACGTGAGAAAACAGAGTCTCCTCTCCTTTCTCATTCGCTTTGATAATGAATCTCGTCATTTAGCCCAGACTGGTTCTAAATTCTCTATCTGCCTGTTCAGCCTCCTTACTGCTGGACTTACAAGCATGTCCCATCATGCTTGGGCAAAGCATTGTTTTTGTTGTATTGAAAATGTAACCTACAGCTTCCTTGCACTAGCTGGGCCAAGTGCTCTACCACTGAGCTACATCCTGTCCTGATTAGGTTTCTGTCAACCTAAGCGTCAAATGAGAAGAACTGCAGCTGAGAAAATTCCTCCATCAAATTGCTTACAGGCGGGCAGGCAGGCAGGCAGGCCTATTAGGTATTTTCTTGATTGCTAGTTGGTAGAGGAGGGGCCAGAGCACTGGGGACAGTACCACCCCTGAACAGGTGGTCCTGGGTGGTTAAGAAAGTGGGCAAGGCAAGTCACTAGGAGCAAGCCAGTGAGCAGCATCCTTCATGGCTCCTGCTTCAGGCCCTGCCTTCAGTTCCTGCCCAGACCTCCCTGGTGATGGGATCTAATCTGCAAGATGTTATAAACCCTTTCCTCCCCAAGTTATGTTTCCTCATCATGTTTTATCACAGCAAGAGAAAGCAGGAAGGCACATCCCTAGGAAAAAATTTTATTTTAATTTGAGGGGCTAGCAATGCGGCTCACCAGTAGGCCCTAGGCTCAGTTCCCCACATGGGGGAAAAATAGATTTTAAATGCGCTATTGTGGCTGGTTGGTGCCACTCTGCCATTTGGATACTATAGCTGTAAGTGGTTGTGACTCAGGTAGAGATCATGAGTCATTCAGGGTCACATAGGATGACTAGAGCCCTGAGGCAATGTCTGATTCTTTTTTAAAAAATTTATTAGTGTTGTTACTATTTTTAATTGTTCTGACAGAACTGAGGACTGAATTTCACAAATGCTAGACAAATGCTCTTTCCAGCACTGTGTTACATCCCCAGCTGGAATTTTCTCTTTACCCCTGAGCCATCTCTCCAGCCCCGGAATTGTCTTTCTCTAAAGGTAGTTAGAAACCCTGGCAACACTGGTTAGGGACCTAGACTCAGAAGGCTGGAGTTGGACCAGGGATGTGACTCAGCTGGTAGAGTGGTCGACTATCATACTGCTGCACTAGGGTCAGTTTCCAGCACCACACAGACTGGCATGGTGGCTTCCATTTGCAGTCCCAGCAGAGGAGGATCAGGAGCTAAAGTTACCTTTAGCTCCACAGCCAAGTTTGAAACCAGCCTGGGTTACATGAGACCCTACCTCAATACAACAAAACAAACCACACTGGACAATAGGTTTTTGTCTGTCTGCGTGGGTGCGTGGTGTTGGTACATGTAGAGCCTACAGGTCAACGTAGGGTGTTATCTTCAGGTGACATCTACATCCTCTGTTTGGGGGGGGGTTGTTAAATTTTATTTAGCGGGCATGTATGCCATAGTGTGCCTGTGTAAGTCACAGGACAATTTACGGAAGTAAAGTCAGTTCTTTCTGTCCATCGTGCGGGTAGGACTCTGTCAGGCTGGGCAGGAAGCACCTTTACCTCCTCCTGTCTCACCTTGGGGTTTTGGTTTTTTGTTGTTTAGCCAAAACAAACAAAACACCTCTCAGTAGGACCTGAGACTTGCTAATTCCAGCAGACTAGCTGACCAGCAAGCTCCAGAAATTTATCTGTCCTCACATCCCTTTGGGCTACAATCTCAATGTTTAGGTTTTTTATTTAAGTGCCAGGGTCTGAACTCAGGTTCACTTGCTTGAATGACAAGCACTGCACCATTCCCCTGGCCTCAGGTTAGAGTTTCCATGCTTTTCTGCTGTGCTTCTCACAGGAGAGGGATGCAATATCCCTCATGCTGGTGACTGTCAACCTGACAGGATCTACAGTCACCTACCAGACAATGACCAGGGCATGGCTTTGAGGAAATTTTCTAGCCTAAGCTAATTGATGTGGGAAGACCAAGCCCCAACCACCACTTGGGCTTGGAGCTCATGCTGGGTCAGAAGGAGAAAGCTGTTTCCTGATAACTAGTGGGTATAGTGTGACCTGCTGCCCAGGGTCCTGCTGCCATGCCATCAGGCATGATGGCTGCAACCTCACCCGGGAAAACAATCAAGTCCTTCTTGAAGTTGCTTTTGTTACATGCAGTAACAAACATGTGGCCTCTTCTTTAACACTGCAGCCATGTTGGGTTTTGACCTAGATGATTTCCTAATCTCTCTTTCCATAGAAGGCTAAATTCCCTAACTCTTGGGGGTGGTTTTGGTAGCCATTCCAGTCTCGGGGCTTGCCTCTGACTTCCAGGTTCTACCCCACTCTCGCCCTTCTGCCTGAACCCCGCTCCTCTGGCAGAGCTTCGTTGCTATTTTAGCCACTCTAGGATATGACACAGGCCCTGCTCGAGGAGCGCAGTGCTCAACACTCTGTAGGGTTGGGGCCCCCTAAATTGTGGCTTTAACTCTCCTTAACTTGTTTTTTTTTGGTTCTCTGTGTAGTCCTGGCTATCCTGGAACTTACTATGTAGACCAGGCTGGCCTTGAACTCAGAGGTCCACCTGCTTCTGCCTCCAGAGTCCTGGAATCAAAGCATTCAGCACCACCACCTGGCTCCTCTTTTTTGATAGACCACCTTAGACCTTTGCTCTTGTCTGTCTCAAGTACAACATTGGGATGACCGACAGTCTTTCCTCAGCACTATGATGGCGTTTGTACAGAAAGCAGCCAGAGTCAAGCCTGGCCTTTCACTCACCAGTACCATGGTGTTTACTACTGAGAACAGACAGAGCCCAAAGCCCGATTTTCCTAACCCATTGGGGGCGGGTACGGTCAGGGCTCAACCCTCACTGTCTATTAGTGAGGAAGGAGGTAAGTCTTATATCAGCCTACCAAACACTAGAGGTGCAGCAATGTAGGTTCCCCACAGTTGGGAGTCTCTCCAGGGCTCCTCTGCAAGTTCAACGCCAGGGAGAAGGCCAGGAAACCAGATGGGATGAGAGAAAGGGTCTGGGATGCCAGCAGGATTTGGAGGCCCCACCCGGAAGAAGGATGCTGTAGAGCGTCCTCTGAGGTGGGAGCAGGCTGCAGGCACAGCCTCTATTGGCTCCTCACTGTACAATGCTCCACTCCCCAGGGCTGAGGCCTCTCTACCATCTGTCACCCCAGCTGGGAACAGTCAGGGGCCTGCGAGGCCTCTCCCAGCCCTGTGACTCAGCAAGAGCCTTCCTCAAGGCTACTCAGGCCAGGTTCCGGCTTTGTGCAGAGGCCAAGTCCCTGCTTCAGACAAGGATTCCATCTCCCCACCCTGTCCACTCCCCTAACACGCCCACAACTGCACCTTCCACTGGGACCACCTGTCAAGGAGCCACTTGGCCAGATGATAAGTGCAGCTTTTTATCTCTGTTAAGTCAAAGCCCTCAAGACAGCAGCATGCTGGGCATGGTGGCACTTGCCTTTAATCTCAGTATTTGGGAGACACAAACAAGTGGGAAGGTGTCTGTGAGGTGGAGACCAGCCTGGTCTATACAGCGAGTAGCAGGCCAATCATTGCTAAATGATAAGACCTTATCTCAAAATAAACAAATAGTAAACCAGTGAAGGACCCTTGGATATGTCCCTGTATGGGTGTGTTGTGGGAATGCTGGCGGTTGGACCTCTGCAGGCACAGGTCCAGCTCTGAGCTCTTGAGCCATCTCCACCAAAGATTCTTAAAATCCTGTAAATCTGGGGACTTGGATATTTTGGTAGAGGGTAGGATCTGAGTACCAATACAAGTTCTCACAATGTCTCAAAGACCAAGCCCCCTCTGGAGGTGAAGGTGACACCATTAGTTTATGCTAACCTGGGTTACAAAGAGATGTTTGTGTGTGTGTGTGAGAAACTGGGTCTAGGGGTTCCCACCTGTAACCCCAGCACTTAGGATGTAGTAAGGAACACAGTTTGATGGACTGAGTTAGGTAGCAAGTTTCCAGGTAGCTGAGGGCACAGTCCAAGACTATCTCAAAATCTCAACAGAACCAGGTGAGGTAGAGCACACCCTTAATTCCAGGACTTGGGAGGCTCAGGTAGGTGGATCTGAGTTTGAGGCCAGCCTGGTCTAGAGAAAGTTTTGAGGTAGCCAGGGCCACACAGAGAAACTGTCTCTAAGAACCAAAACAAAACCTCAACAGCAGGAAATGTCAGTCTGTCAGCGCACCCTTGGCTCTGAAGCACCACTACCACCAGAACTTTCTCTGCAGACAGAAAATGTAGCTTTCCTGAAACTACAGGTTTGGGGAGGACACGACCAATCTTCTTGTTTCTTGAGACAGGGTTTCTGTGTGTAGCTCTGGTTGTCCTGGAACTTGCTCTGTAGACCACACTGGCCTGGAATTTAAGAGATCCACCTGCCTCTACCTCCTGAGGTGTGTGTCACCATGCCGGGCAGGAGGGTCCATCATAAGCATACCAAGCTCAACAAACCAGACTGCATCTGGAGGGCAGAGTTCTCCTCTTTTCTCTGGAGGGTATCTCGTCCAGAGCAGCACTGAACTGACCGTGAGGCTGAGTGACAGTGACCCTGCCATCAGGAGAATGACACAACTCAGTGGCAAGCCCAATCTCGCCTCATCTAGGCCGTGTGATATAGCATTCCAGTTTGAATAGCCCCGCTCCCATGGCAACACTTCCTGGTTTAAGCACAAACACAACCAAAGTTCGCTTCCCCCTTCTCTGATGAGAACCCTTCTCAGGTTTACTCCAGAAATAAACCTGTCCCCCCACCAGTCTGCAGCCTTTTCATTATACACACTTCCTAAGTGCTGAGATTATAGGCCTGTGATACCTCACTCAGAAACTATTCATTCTCCATTCTCTCCCGGGCTACAAGTAGCTCCCTTTGCTGTCCCCTCTGCTCCCTGGGTCTGGACAAGACAGTGATGTGACCACTTTGGGTTTTAGAAAAGGTTGACATTCAGTACAGGCAGGACTCTCACACAGTAACCTCATCTTCCACTGTTAGTTCTGGGGCCTGAACTCAGATCATCAGATTTGGTGGTAATCTCACTAGCCCTTTTAAGGAAAATCTTAACCAACCTATGCCTGGAGTGGCAACCTATGCTGCACTACATAGGCACGCCAGGCAGGGGAAGGCTAGAGTGACCCCAGAAGAAAGTCTTAACCTCAACTGTGGCCCAGCAAGGCCACTGCGTGGTAGGGGGATAGCTCAGTGGCTGCATCATGTGTCAAGTGGCTGTGCCAGCCCAGAGCTCTGCCCTCGAGACATTACAAGTGAATGCCAATCACCAAAGGTGAAGAGTGGCAGACAAAGTGGGTTCAGAATCTCTGATCTACAGCTAGGTTTTCTTTCCCGGACAAGACTTACCTGGGACTTTTTTCTTTTTTATCTTTTCTGTCTGTGTGTGTTCATGTGTGCAAGTGTCCATGGAAGCCAGAAGGCATCAAATCCCATGGAGTTAAAGCACTGTAAGCTACCCAGTGTGGGTTCTGGCAACCCAATGCAGGTCCTCTGAGCAGCAAGCTTTAAGTCAGAGGCACCTCTCCAGGTCCACTGTTTTTTAAGGGGTCTTATTTTGCTAGTAGGCTGGCTTTGAACTCTGGGATGCCTTTGTTTCCCAAGTAGATAGGACTAGAGGCTCAAGCTCCCACGCCTGGCTTCTGACTGGCATTTAATCCTAGCCCCTCCTAGGCCTTAGGATCTGTAGGATCAAGGTTTACAGGAAAATTCTGGAACTTGTAGCTGAAGCATAATCCTCATTACCAACTCCTACTTGGAACAACCCAACCCACGTTAAATATCTTTGTCCCATTGTAACCTAAGATGTCAAGGTCTAGCTCAGTCATTCTGCTCTTGAAGGCTGACCATGCTTCCCCTGGGTCACCATTACTAGAGTCAGTATGGCCTGGGAGGCCATGGGACATGGAAGATATGGGCTGGGCTGTTGCTGTCTAGGAAATAGCACCAATGGACATCCAAAGGTGAACATTTCATAACCTGAGCTAGTAACCAACCTCTGCTACACAAGCTGGGAGTGTGGCACATGCCACAGTTGGCCCAAGCATCCAGGCACTCAAGGTGGTAGCTGTCCTGCCCAATTGCCCCACCTCAGGGCAGGGTAGATATCCTATGTGCCAAAGGTTTATGTAGATGGTTCCTGGGAGAGCCATTCAGAACTCCTGTGATGGCCAGCCTCTCTTTCCTATCCCAAAGGTCCTCAGGTAGGAAGGAAGCAGAAGACATTATGAACAGCTGCCTCAACCACCATCTTCTACCACAGTTGTGCTCCAGTCAGAGTCCCAAGCCCCCAGAATACAGGCTGGTTGTCCAAGTGAGCTGACTATTGTTCATTTCTTCTCCCCCCAAAGACACTTGCTCTCACAAACCCCACACCGTCTTGAAATTAAGCTACCCTTCATTATCCTGCTAGCCAGTGCTCAAGTGATTTGACCCACAGTTGGCACAGCCCTGCACAGGGCCACAGGAAAGCCTCTTCCACGGAAAGAAAGGAATCAAGGGGGATCGGGTCATACGCAAGGTGTTTAAGAGAAAGCAGATCAAGGTCCTCAGGGAGTGAAGGCAGGAAGACAGACCAACGATGGAGCCTGAATGGAAGCTCTAACTTTCTCTAATTGGCTTTTGTAATTTGAGACAGGATCTACTCAGCTGTGGTGGAACTACGCAACTCAGGCTGGCCTCAAACCTCTGCAGACCCTCTCGCCTCAGCTGCCCAATGGCTAGGATTAGAAGTATGAACTGTGGGGCTGGAGAGATGGCTCAGCGGTTAAGAGCACTGTCTGCTCTTCCAGAGGACCCGGGTTCGATTCCCAGCACCCACATGGCAGCTAACAACTCTCTGTAATTCCAGTTCCAGGCAAACACCAAGGCAAATAAATAAAATAAATAAATAAATAAATAATAAATAAAAAAAAAAGTAAAAAAAAAAAGAAGTATGAACTGTGTCTGGCAAGATGTGCCCCCCCCCCAAAAAAAAGTCCTAGGGGCCAAAAACCAAGGTTGTACGTATGTAGTTGTGAGACTGAGTCACATCTCATCCATCAGTTTGTAGAGCTCCTACCGAAAATGCATGACACTTTAGGGTCAATCCCCAGCACTGAATAAAACTGATAGAGGTGGCAGACATCTATGCCAGCGTTCACTCGGGAGCTGGAGAGAAGAGGGTCACATGTTCAAGGTCATCCTGGGCTAGGTGGAGAGTTTAAGACCACTTAGGAAACACAAGGCCCTTTCTCATAAAAGCAAAAGTCAAACAAACCAGAAACAAAAAGATGGGGTCTCACTCTGTGTCTAAGCTGGCTTGGGGCTCCTGGGCTCAAGGCACCTTTGTGCTTCAGAATCCTGAAAAGGTAGTTAATAATCACGTGCATCTGGGCCTGACGAAAGCAGCCCCCACCTCCCATGTTCTGTGAGATCCCTGGGTCAGGGTTTCTTAAAACTCAGAAAACTATTAGAAAGTGAAAGCTCCCAAGGCAGAACTGCCAACGCCCTTTGAGACTAAAGGTGTTACTGGCCCAGAAAAGTCTCTGGAAAGCAGGGCATTAGAGAGTCAGTGGGACAGACACCCTCTCACGGGCTGGAGTCAGGAGTGGGGGGTGTCCTGCCAGGGTCTCAATCCCTCCCGTACTTACATTTAGCAGTGTGTCTAGCAGTGTATCGGGTTGCTGCAGGCCAGAAATCAGGAATTTCCCTCACCAACATGGGAGGTGACTTCCCCATAGGGCTGGACTAGCAGGGGCGGGGCTTAGATATTTAAAGGGCCCTGCAACTGAATCTTTTCTTCCTCCAGGCTGCAGCTGAAGACATTGCAGCTGGGTCCATACTAGGCAATTTCTGCCTCAGTACTAATTGGTGGGACTGGACTGAGACTAGGAAGGACCAGAGGACCTAACTGGAAGGAAGGATGGTCAGATGATGGCTGGGTGCATTTCTGCCCCATCTGGCTTTAAATATTCCAATGTGGCAGAATACAGTTCTGCCTCTGCTCACGTGAGAACAAATGTCTGGGTTGAGTGGCAGTCTCTGCTAAGAGATGACCATTGTGCATCTTTTATTTGATTCAGCAAAGCCAGCTCAGAACTGCAAGTAGACATCCGACAACGAACACTCTCACACAAGGCACTGAGCTGGGAACTTGAGGCTTTTCTCTGTGACAAGTTTCCTAGAGTCTAGTCTGGAAAAAGCAGGCCATGCCGGGTGGGAATAGTGTGCACCTGCAGGCCGTGGCAGCAACAGTCAGTACTTCCGCTGCCTGGGAAAGAGACTACTCCCTGAGGATCGGAGTGGAGGGCTGGCTGGGTTGGGGCCCTCTGAGTCTAAGCTGAAGACGTCTCTCCCAGTCCGAAGGATCTGTTCCTCTAGTTTCTTATGTCGCTTCATATCCGAGAGGACCTTATCCAGACGGGCCTCTCGTTTCTGGCTCCGGGCTGAGCTTCCTAAGAAAGTAGGAAACAGGACAGCATTGAGGTAGTGAGCACCTTCCACCCCCATACACTTAGAGACCTTGCTGAACACATCCACCTTAGGCCTCAGCACAGAGGAGCTAATGCTTCTCGGGCAACACACAGAGTGACTGTCACCCATAAAGTGATGGCTAGGGAGCATACCAAGGGGGTGTGTGTGTGCAACAATTAGATTCTCCTGGACATGCTCTTCCTCCCTACAATGGAATCCTCTGAAGGACCACAAGCATAGAAACCACAGGACTTCACTTCCCAGGGCTGCTCTGGCCTCTGAGACCAGAAACAGGGAGACTAGTTAGATCTGTGGAAACCGTGGAGCAAGAGGGAGATGGGATTGAAAGTAGAGCTGTACAAGTGGAGGTCAGAAAACTGCTGTTGGCTTAGCCAGCTAGGAGGGAACTCAATGATTCTGAGAGAAAGTTCTAGGAAGGACAGGGCTGAGATAATAAGGTCAGTTCTGGTGATGTATACAGCACCACACAACTGTGTTCTAGAGGATAATGACCAGGAGACTCTGGACTTCTGGGAAGAAGATGATATGAGCAGGAAACCTGATAGGAAGGTCTGTGGGTCTCTTATAGGGAAGGAAAGCACTGACCTGAGGCAGGAATACCCTGCCGCTGTGCTGTGTGCCACCCCCTCCTACAGCTGGCTTCACAGTGCCTCGCAGGGGAAGAGGCCTGAACTCCCCCCAATTCTAACCTCTTAGTCAGTCGTCATACCTGGGGTTCGTCTTCTGTCAATCAGTGAGTCCTTTGGTGTCATTGGCTCATCATCAAAGTCAAATTCCGTAGGCATGTGCGGCCTGGGACAGGGTGAACAGAGAGAATGAAGGGCGAAGGAGGCCTCCCAAACACCTGCTGGTACCCCCCAGCTGCCGTTCTTCCCTCCCTCCAGTTCCTGTGCTCAGCAGAGGAGTCCCAGGGACAAAGTTATGGTCTCACTTTTCCTCCTCCTCCTCTTTGGCCTCCGGCTCCTCATCTGATCTCTCCTCTTCACTCTGAGCTTCGGGAGTGGGCAGCCGGCGGGGCAGGATCTCCGCTTGAAGCTCCAGAGTTCCCTGGGCAGCCAGCAGTTCATAGAGTCGCTGGATTTCGGAGGGTGGAGGCATCCAGGACTGCCCATTGGCCGGCAGCTCCACCTCCTCATCGCTGCAGGGCACGCACCAGTCTTCGGATTCGCCCCCGGCGCGCTCATCGCCCGCCGTGCCGGGAGCTTCTAGTGCCTCCTCAACCCTGGATCCCTCACGCCCGGCCTCCTCCTGACCTCCCTGCCCCTCTTCCTCGGCCTTACTAGCCGAGACAGAGGGACCTCCGGGGTCCTCCACAGCCAGAGCCTGGAGGCCGGAAGTCACTTCCCCTTCTTCAGAAAGAGGCGCCGCAGTGCTGCCTGCAATGGTCCCATGGCCCAAGGACATAGAGCAGTAGAGACGCCCAGCAATACAGGAGAGTCTGGAGTACCAAACCGGGGTGCCTCCCCCCAAACAACTGAGATCCACTAGGGTTTACGAAATCTCCAACCAGTCAACGACTGCGACCAGAGCACCGTCCCAGGAGGGGGCGCTCAGATCCCGGGAACACAGACCCCACCCCACGGATCCGGATCCAGAATCCTGCCTTTCCCGGGGACCCGCAAAAACCACGCTCGGAGCTGCTTTCTCGCTTTCACATCGCTCTCTCCAACACCTGGATGGGAGTCATTTTCTTGGACCTCGCAGACCTTTCGCATCAACTCGGCAGCCGTACAAACCTCCTGAAGCTAAAACCCGCCTCCTAGGCTGCGCAGGGTCGCAGCACGCAGGCGCAGAGAAATGGCGCGCGGAGACTCCACTGTAATCAAAGCTACTTGAAAGAGGAAAGAGAAGGCTTGTGCATGCGCAAATAGGTCTGCAGGCATCACTCGCTTCGGGCCCACACTAAAGATGGCCACTGCGGCAGCGCATGCGTATTTTGTTCACTAGGGCCTGCCAGAAAGCAGTGCCTTGACTCTGTAAACGAACACAGGGACCAACTCAGGCGAGTCTCATGCATTCTGTTTATTGGTGTTTAAGACTCATGCAGCATTCAGCATACAAAAAGGGAGACTCAGTTTGACTTTTTTTTTTTTAAAGGAATTTTAGTTTCCCCCCAAACTTTTTTTTTAAAGGAAACAAACAAACAAACAAACAAAACACCCCACCAACTCCGAAATGCATTGCAGCTGGCTCCCTGCCTCCTCAGAGGGATGTCGCGCGCAACAAACCTTCTTCCTCTTAGAGAATAATAACAGAGCTCCCTCACCCCTCCCTTGCTCCCTGCAGCTGAGAACTTTGGTCCTTTTTTTCTTCTTTTTTCTTTTTTCTTTTTTCTTTTTTAATTCTGTTTACAAAGCAAGTGAATGGCCTAAACCCCCTCAGACCTTCAAACAAACTCAAGTTAAAAAGCCCCAAAGGGCAGGTGAATTCAGGCTGAAGGCTCTTTCCTGCCCTGCATGTTCAGAATGAGGACTCCCACTCTTGGGCACGCCCTCCAGGTGAGGCCTGGCTTGCCAACTTTCTGACCCAATAGGCACCTTAGGGATTGGGGACAGGATAGTCTGGGCCCGAGTGGTCCCCAGTAGAGAACAGTCAGAGCCCCTAGCTAGGTAGTCCTCTTCCCAGACGTCCTCCCTCCCTCAGCCTGACTATGTTCTGCAGTTTCTGCAGCATAAATGGTTGCAGGAGAGTGAAGATACCAAGGAGAAGATGAGAAGGCAGGAGGGGTCAGGGGTGTGGCGAGGGGAGAAGATGTTGAGGAATGGGAGAAGGGAATGGAGTAGATGCCAACACAATGAAAGTTAGGAGCCAGGGTTAGTACAGGTCTAGAGGATGCCAGAGGCAGGAGGAAGTGCAGGAGGCTGGGAGGGATGCAGAGTACAATTTAGATGTTCAGGAAGGCTTCCAGAAGTGCAGAGAGATTTTTTAGAGTGCAGGGTTAGGGAGATCAAGAGGCTGGGGGTGTGGGGGGGGAATTCGCAGGCAAAAGTGCAGGGAGAAAGGAAGCCTAAGGCTGGAGCCTGGCAGGATGCAGGAGCAGGAAAAGCTGTAAACAAGGCTGCTCAGGCTCCGTGGTCCCTAGGGATGGGGGCCAGGGCCATGGACTGGGCTTCCCCCAAGGTAGGGATGGACCCAAGACAGCTCCCAACAGGAAGAAAAGTCTTGGAATGCAGGGCAGAGCCCCTCACTTATACACTGTGGGAGAGGAGAGGAAAAACAGACGGGGAAGGAGCCGGGAGGAGACAAAGGAAAGACAGACAGGAGAGAGCAGGTCAGGGTTAGTAAAGCTATCCTTGCCAACCCTCCACGCCTCCCTTTCCTGTCCCGACCCCCACTCACCGCCTAAGTTGATGACGCAGGAGGCGATGATGATGAGGACCCCCCCTACCAGCGCCACGATGCTTAAGAGCTTGGCCACTCGGCCCAGACGTTGAGCACCATCCACATCCCCCTGCTGCAGGCTGTTCCGGGACTGGGGTGAGGGTGAGGGGTTTGGAGGTGTCATGGCCCAGGTCAGCAGGAGCCAGCCCAGCAGGGATCAGGTGAGAGTCCAGAGGAAGGTCAGCCCCATGGGGTTAAGAAAGGAAGAATTGGGAATTGCAGGGGGGGGTCACAGGTCAGCAAGGTTATAAGAACCATCTTTCTATTCCCCTCCCGCTTGAAGGAGTAGGGCAGGAGTGGCTTGGAGGGTTAGGTCCTGGGGAGAGGCAAGCAAAGACCCAGGAACTGGGAACAACGTGGGGTCCATGCAGAGAGAGGTGAGGGAGGTGTCATGACTGGGGCTCTGTCACTGGCAGGAAGCTGGGAGCCACAGTATGCCTGGGCCGGGGTCCCTTGGGGCTCACCATGACGGCATAAGCGAAGGCCACAATGTTGACAGGCCACATGGGGCAGAAGCAGGACAGGATGGCAAGGATGATGTAGTCCCGAGGTTTCTGGGTACCATCACCCCCTTCCACCCCAGGCCCTGCCAGCTGGGAGCTGGGATGGCGGCTCAGGCTACCTCGAGGAGATCCTGGCCGCCCACTATGAGGCCTTCCTACTCTGTCCTCCTCAATCAGCTTTTGCAGCACGCGAGGGGGAGCCCCGTTGGCTGCTGGTGAGTGAGGCTGGGGTGCTGGGCCCTCTTCCCCATCACCAGCCTGAAGGGGAACCACTGCTCCATTCTCTTGCTTCTCCCCTATACTTTCTGTCAGGACTTTAGTGGTAGGGTCCTCTTGGGTGGGGGCCTCTGGCTGAAGGGGTAGCTTAGGAGAAGGCAGGGAAGTTGGCTGAGCATCTGACTGGGTATTTGACTGGAAAGCAGGCTCTGAGATTGGCTCAGGAGAGGCTGCAGGCTGCTGCTCAGCCTCCTGCTTTGCTGCACCTTCTTTGTTCACATCTGGTTTGGATGCTGGCTCTTGGCATGCCTCTTTGGGGCTGGGGCTGGCCTTGCATTCTTCTCCTGGGTTTAAGCTGAGGTCTGTGGCCTGGACTGTTTCTGGGGCCTCAACTGGGGTCTCTGTGGTTTCTGGGGCCACCTCAGCCTTAGGCTCCGAGTCCACAGGGGCTGCATTGATATCTGGGCTTGGCTGAAGGGCCTCTGGCTGGTCTGGAACCTCTGCTACAACCTGGGCAGGACCTAGTCCAGCTTCAGAATGGCCAGGTCCTTCTCTCTGGGTCTTGGAACTATCTTCTACCTCCTTCATCTCAGAGACCTCAGAGCTGCTAGCTGCCATCTTAGAGAAGGGAGATAGGAGAGGGCCCGTGGGGAAGAGGAAACAGCAGTGACAGAGGCCAATCCTGGAAGAAGAGGAGACAGTCTGGGTGAGGAGGTAAGAAGGGGCCTCATTACCACAAACCAAGGCTAGCCTGTACTATCCCTAGGGAGAGGAGGAAAAAGTTGGAGTTTCCTGTGCTTTGAGGTGGGACACCCTTGGAGAAGAAGTGTTCTATCTTTAGTCAGCTTGGAGAGAGCCCTGAGAAGATTAAACCCTTTTTCCAGACAGACCCGCTCTAGGTTTGTTCCGAGATCCATTCAACACACCCAGCTAAGACCCAGACTCTCAGATCCCACCTCGATCTGAGATGCCCCAGCTCATCCAAATGTGTGCATGCGACAGACACTCCAACAGGCAGATGACAGACAACCCCCCACATCCCGCTGCTCCTTTTGTACCCTTCCCTTCCTTCTGGACAGACCCCACCTGAGCAGTGCGGGTTTTCATGCTGCGCATTTGGGCTCAGATGCACCCCCTCCTCCCCACCCCTTTCTGGAGAGACCTAGCATCTTGTCCATCCCTAAAAGGCTTCTCTTTTAGGGTTCTCTTGTTGCCTTCAGAGAAGCTGAGGGGGAAGGGATCGTCTCCCGATGGCACGGCGCACCCAGCACCACCCTCTAGTTCGCCTGGCACCTGCATTCCCATGCCACCCAGCCGGCTGTCGTCCACTCCTACCGGCGGCCTCAGGTCGTCCCAGTCTCATCGGCTGCCAGCCTCGGGACTGCTCCTGCGTCCACGGCCGCTGCCGCAGCCCGGGAGGGATCAAGCCTGTGAGCACCGAAGGGAGGTGCTGGATCTCCCCTCCTCTCCCCTCCTCTCCTCTCCTCCGGGTTTGCTCGCTCGGCCCTTCTCTGGTCCCCTCCCCTCAGCTGCACTGCCGCCGCGCCGCCGCCCCCGCCCCTAGCACGCCTCCTGCCCCTCCCGGACAGCCCAAGGGAACCTCGTGCCAGGCCCCGTGTTACCTGGGTAACCGGCCGCCCGGCCCGGGGACCACTCGAACCCCCTCCCTGCCCTTTCTCGCGCACCTCCTGGTGGGGCACCCCCTTCCTAAGTCCTCGCCCCTGCCCCTCCCGCCAACGGTCACCGGGGGATGCTGGCAGAAACCTGGGTTTGTGAGGATCGGGAGGAAGGCATCCTGAGCAGCGCAGATGCTTTAAGGAGACAGGCCTAAGTTTGGGGCAGCTGCAAGGGTACCTACCGCATTGGGCTTCAGAAACGGGAGCCTGCAGAACGGAACACCCCCGACTACAGAAAAGCAGCAGCAATGTGTGATCAAAGCTTAAGGCTCTCTGGAAAGGTCTGAGCGAAACCCAGGAAACAATTCCAGCAAGCTAGGCAGATGCGCAGGGCCACCCCGGGAAGGCTAGTGAGCAGCCCATGACCACCATGGTGGAACCCATTAGTTTACTCAAATCAACCCTTTGCATCTGCGTCAACCATGGCCTGAGATGTCAATGTACAGCCTGCTGCTGGGCTGTGGATGGGAGACCAGCATGAGTGGTCAGCTTGGGCATCCCAGACCTCCAGTGGGCACTCCCTAGAGACCTGGCATTTGCTCTGCATAGCCTCTGGATTCCTAGGTCCACCCTAAATCGGTTCTGTGGTTAGAGGCTGTACCTCAGGAGGGAGGCAGCGATTTGCAGGGCAAGCAAAGTTGGAGTAAGATGGAGAAGGCCAACCAAGACCCCCCTTCCTCCCTAAAAGGAATGAGGCACACACAGGGGGCTTGGTGAAGGTAACTTAGAAACCCAGAGACAGTTTTTTATTTAAAATTTATTGTAATGGGGTCTGCGTAAAAGGAGGGAGAGGAGGGGGGGGGGGACATGCAAGGGACACAGAAACACGATGACATGGCCAGGGCCACAGCTTGTGTTGTGAGGAAGAGGAGAAAGACCAGGGCTGGAGCTGGGGTAGAGGGGGAAGGGGGAGACACCGTGGCCGCATTCCCCCACCCCCAAGAAGCACCTCTTGTCCCGCCTGGCTCTCCTCCTTCACCCTGGCTGCCCCTCAGATCCCGTCTCTCTCGGTCTGCCTCTGGCCCTAGTGGGTCCTTCTGATGCTCCCGCCCCTTGACTTCCCTGGACACAAACTCCAGGAGGATGTTCAGGGTTTAACAGCCCTCCCTTACTCAGCATCCCTGTGCCTGCCTTCCCAGCTTCTGCCCCTCAACACCACATCTCTCCTCTGGACAGACTCTTAATCCCCTCCTCTCTCTCCTCCCTCCCCCTGGGAAAAAACAACAACAAAAAAAGAAAGCACCAACTCCCCAGGAAGGGGCAGCAGACGGTGGGAGAGGACACTGGAGGAGGAGAGCACAGGCCCTTCCGGGAAAGGCAAGGGGTTAAGGTGGAGAGAGGGCAGTGGCTGCTGCTGTCCTCGGCCGCAGGCCCCTGCGCACTGTCCAGGGGACTTCAACACAACTCAGGGGACAGGTGTTTGTAGGGTCAGCTCTGATAGGGACAAGAGGAGCAGGAGAACATTGTTAAACCTAGACAATTCCTTCTTCCTCCGGAGGCGGGCGGAGGCCCGGGCTGATGGAGAGCGTGAGGATAGGGAGCAAGAGATGTACCAAGAGCTTTCCTGCACTCTTCTCTCCCCATCAACTCAGAGCTCACCAGGGCTGGGAGGGGAGTGGCTGAGAGCTCACTGGTACCCCCTCTGCCCCAGAGAGGGGGCCCACAACTGTGGGAGGGGCTGCCACTGCCGCCGCTGCTGCCGCCGCTGCTGCTGCTGCTGCCATTGGACAAACCTCACCAGTACCTACAGTGAGAAACACCAAGGATCAAAGCCCAACCTGAATGGCAAGAAGCATGTTCCATACCCCAGACTTTGCAACTATTTCCCTACTTCCCCTGGGACACAGCCGTTTTACTCACGACCTATCTGCTCCCCAGAGGCTCTGGCCTGCCTGCTTACCCAGATAGAGCCCTCTCTGGACCCCAAGTCTCCCTAATCTGAGTGACAGACTGGCATCCCTGACCTTCCTGAGATCCCCTACTGGGGCCCTTTGAACTCCCTTGTCCCACACACCCCATCCTGCCCCCCCCAGCCATGTCCCACGCCTTGCCTGGTGGGTGCAGGGGTCCCCCTCAGCAGGTAGGCTGTGGCTGGGGGGCATCTCCCGGGATAGGAGGGGCGGCCCCCCCCAGATGGGTCTGCATGTGGCCGGCCAGCTGGGCAGGGGTCTTGCAGTGCACGCTGCACAGCTTGCACAGGATGCGGTCAGCCCGCGGGGCCTGGAGCCCATGGTCCTTCACCGCGTGGATGCGCAGGTATGCTGCTGTGGTGAAGCCTGGGGGGGGGGTGATTGGGATGGGGGTGGGGGTCAGCCTGGTGGAGACCCCAGAGACAGGGCTGTTCTCCTAGGCTGGGGACACTCTCCTCACATGGCTCTGTCCTCCTCCCACATCCTTGTAGGCTGGGGCCAACTACTTCACTGGGCTATAGCCCTTGCCTGAGCTCGGGGCCTGGTTTAAGTGCTGCAGTTTCTTAACTCCTAACATCTACAGTCTTACTCCATAACTGGGAGATCCCTGCCACGTGACAGGGCACTGCTGCCTAACTTTTTGAAGGGTTGACTCTCGGTAGAGACGGCTGTGTCCCCCCTCTCCAGCGCCCCAGTCTCAGCTTATTCAGAGAATAACCACACTGAAAACAGCTTTCTCTCCCGGGCAGGGTGTGTGCTTGTGACACCCGTGCTCATGTACTCCACTTGCCCAGGAGCTGCAGACAAGAACTTGTGGCTGCAAAGTTGAAGCCCTGGGGACTGGCTTTCTTGAGTGCTCCTTTACAAGGCACCCATGTCCCCCATCATCCTGCCCAGGCACACCCAGGAGGCTCAATTTGTGGTAACCTGCCTTCTCGGAGCCATGACACAGAATTTAGCCATGTTCAGTTACTCCCAATGGCTCTCCCTCTGCATGCCACGAGCTCTTGCCTAGAGCGCTTAATCCAGACCGTGCAGACCCTCCACTCTGTCCCCGCCCCTGGCATCCTGAGCACGCGTGTACCTTTGTTGCAGAGCTCACAGACATGGTGAGGGCCCTGGCTGTGCACCTTCATGTGGTCCGAAATATAAGCCGAGCTCAGCATCTTGCCACACACATGACATGGCACCTTCTCCTCGTGTCGTACTGTGTGCGCGCGGAGCCGATCCTTCGTAGCGAAAGCTGCCTCACATTTCTGGGGGAGGGCGTGGGGTCACAGGAGAGTTAAGCTTCGGGAGTGGGGAGAAGGAGCAGGATGAAGGGATCAGAGCCTGGGGGTCTTTGCTGTGTAGGGGGGAGTGGGCGTGAGATGAGCGGGCCTCGACGGGGAGATGCCAAAGTGGAGTGAGAAGGCCGAGAGGAAAATGGGGTCTGCGCCCGAGGGTCCCAATGGGGCCGGGGCTCGCACCTACCTCACATTTGAAGGGCCGCTCTGTGGAGTGCACTTGTCGGACGTGACTGTTGAGGTGGTCCGGCCTAGAGACGTGGAGGCGGGACAGACACAGGGTTAGGGGCGGCCCGGGGCCAGGGCTGTCCGTCTGTCTGTCTGTCCGCCCTCCTCCTCTGCAGCCCTCCCCCCGTCCCCCCCATCCGGCGGGCGGGCGGGCGGGCGGGCGATGGCCGAGCCGTGCACACCGGGAGAAGCTCTTGCCGCAGTGGGAGCAGTTGTAGGGCTTGTGCACGGCGCCGTCGTGCGAGCGCACGTGGTAGCTCATGCGGTCCTTGCGCTTGAAGCGCTGCTGGCACACGGGGCACTGGTAGGGCTTCTCGTCCGAGTGCGAGAGCTTGTGCCGGTTCAGGTGGTAGACGTCGCGGAAGGCCTTCCCGCACATCTCGCACGCGTGGTTCTTGCGGATGCGCTTCCCCGACGCGGTCGTGGTCACCACGCCGGCCGCCGCCCCCGCCGCCGCCGCCGCGCCCCCGCCGGCCCCGGGCTCGGCCCCGCCCGCGCCGGCCGCGCTCAGCTGGGGCACGCTGAGCAGGCTCAGGGGCACCATGGTGGGCATCTTCATGGCCCCCGACGGCAGGCGGCCCGCCTTGGCGCCCGTGTGGATGGCCTCGTGCCGGCGGAGGTTGTAGCCGTTCTTGAACTCCTTGGCGCACAGGGCGCAGATGTAGGGCCCCTTGCTCTTTGTCTTCTTCTCCAAGACGGCGGCCACGGGGGCCACGGCCACGGTGGAGGTCGGGACGACGGCGGCGGCGGCGATGGTGGCGGCCGCGGCGGGGGGCGCGGCTTCGGCGGCTGGGGTGGAGACGGCGGGGGGCGGCGGCGGCGGCGCCGGGGGCTGCTTCAGGGCCGCGGTGTCCACCGTGGAGGCGGCGGCGGGGGCCGGGGGAGCGGTCACCACTGCAGCGGCCGCCGCCGCCGCTGCTGCAGCCGCCGCCGCCGACTCCTGCGCCGCGGCGAGGACCGGGAGCAAGTCCACTTGCAGGGGCTCGGCCGCCGGGGCCTGGGGCGTGGGAGGGGGCGCGGGCGCGGCCTGCGGAGACAGGGCGGTGAGGCCGGGGCTGCAGTGCTCGCCCGGCGCCCGCCCGCCCGCTGCCCGCTGCCCCGCCGGCCCGGCCTACTCACCTGGAAGGGGCTCTGGGCGCAGCCCTGGGAGGCAAAGAAGCGGGACTGGAGCTCAGCCCCGACCTGCAGGGGGTTCTGGGCGTGACCCTGAGGTGGCGGGAAGGAGTTCATGAGGCCGCCCACCCCCCGGGAGTCCAGGCCCAGCACGGGGAAGGGGGGGGCCAGCAGCGTGCACGGGAACACGGGGAACATGGCCTCGGCCGCACTGGGGCCCCGCAGCTCAGCGGGAGCCGGGGGCACGGGCCGCGCGGGGCCCGGGCTCGGGGCGCCGCCCCCGGCCGGCCGGGCTGGGCCGAGCCGAACGCATGGCCCGAGGGCCGCCCCGCCGCCCGCGCACCCCGGCCGGCGGGAGGGAGGGAGGGAGGGAAGGAGGGCGTCTTGCGGGGCGCGGAGCGAGCGCGGCGGCGGCGGCGGCGACGCCCCCTGGGTGGGGGCAGAGGCCCCGCGGGGCCGAGGCCGGGGCCGGGGGCGGGGGCCCGGGCGGGCGGCGGCGGCGGTGGCGGCGGCGGTTGGAGCCTGGCGGGGCGGGCGGGCGGGGTGGGGGGAGCGAGGGAGCAGCTTCGGCCCCCGCCGCGCGCGCGCCCAGCCGGCGCCTCGGGGAGGGCGGGGGAGGGCGCGCGGGAGGGAGGGGGACAGCTGCGCGCGCACCGGG
>PVIH01023228.1:0-25295 GCA_004025045.1 Sigmodon hispidus
AAAGGTATTAGCTCAACTATGTTCATAGCAGCATTATTTGTAATAGCAAGAACCTGGAAACAACCTAGATGTCCCTCAACTGAAGAATGGATTAACAAACTGTGGTACATCTACACAATGGAATACTACTCAGCAGTAAGAAAAAATGATATCCTAAAATTTGCAGGCAAATGGATGGACTTGGAGAATATCCTCCTGACCAAGGTATCACAATCTCAGAAAGATAAGCAGGGTATGTAGTCACTCATTAGTGGTCTCTAAATAAACTAACAAGAAAAAAGCCAAGCATGCCCAAGCTGCAAACCACAACCACTGAACAGCTTAGGATCAGAAACATCCTGGACTGATCCTTTGGATCCCACTCTAACTATAGGAGCACCTGACTCACTCTTGAGGGAGGGGCGACAACACTGGATTTGCCAGGAGTGGAGACTGATCCAAGCATTATTGGGTCAGTGGGACCATACGACTGTCTGCTCCCTGCCCAGGGAGGGGATGGGGAGTTGTAGAGAAGAAAAAATGACCAGATGTGGCAGGAGGGTGAAGGGACCTTGAATAAGAATATACAGGGATGGAAAAAAAAATTCAAAGGGAAAAGTGAACACAAAGTAAATATATGTGTAGCAATCTTATTTGCATTATCACCCTTGATAAGTCATGCTTATGATTTTTATCTTCTTTATAGTTATTGTTAACTTATCAGCATTTTAAATGCATTTTACTGTTTTTCTTGATAAATGCAAAATAAATAAAAAAAAGAAAAAAAAATATTAGGTACCTAAATTAATGCATGGTTGAGTGACCTTTTAGATGATTGGTCTAGAGAAGGGAACCTCCTCTCTCTTCTTGTGGTCTTATGCTTTAGAAGTACCTGTTGCCTTTCAATAAACAGTTCCTGCTTTGGCTGGAAAAAAAATGAAAAAAAAAACAAATCCAGGAAAATTAAAATACCATTCTGTATTTTATTTGAATGCAACAGAATAAAGCTAGATACCAACGATAGAGGCTACAGAAGATACAAAACCTCACATAGACCAAATAACATTCTATTGAATGGTAAATGTATCACTGAGGAAATTAAGTGTAAAACTTTTAAGAAATATTTATATTAAATTAATAATAACATAGTGTACCCAAATCTAGGGACAATAATAAAAGCAATTATATGAGAAAATTTATAGCACCAAGTGTTTATATTAAAAGAGGAAGGGGGATATCTCTAATAAATAATTCAATCTTGCATGTTAATGGTTTGAAAAACCAAGTACAAAGCAGACCCAGAAGTAGTAGAAAGAAGACATAATTAAGAATGGTGCAGAAATAAATGAAATAGAAATGGAAAAAAATGCAAACAATAAATAGAGTCACTTCTTTGAAAAGATTAACAGCATTGACAAATCCTTAGCTAATTAACTAAAAAAGAGAATACACAAAATAATAAAATTAGAGATAGAAAGGAACATAAAATGACAGATACTAGTGAAATTAAAAAAAAAGAATAGGATATACATTGAGAACCTATATCCTTCTCAATTGAAAAATCTGAAAGAAATGGGAAATTTCTATATGCTTATGGTTTACAAATTTTAAGTCAAGATAAAATACATAATTTAAACATAACCTACAGCAAGCCTGGAAAACTAATTAAAAATTACCCCCAATCAACACACTCAACATTCTGGACCACCTTGATTCATTGTAGAATTCTACAAGACCTTCAAAAAAGAATCTACACAAATATTATTAAAATTATTTTACTTGAATCAAAGGGATAAATGCTGCCAAAGTCTTTGTGTGAAGTAAATATTGTTCTGATACCAAAAGAAAGCAAAAGATAAAATAGATAGGTAAGTAGGTAAGTAGATAGATAGATAGATAGATAGATAAATTGATGATAGATAGATGTGTAGAATAATATCCTTGTAGAACACAGGGACAAAATTTCTCAATAAAAAAATTACAAGATAAATTCAGATCACATCAAAAAAAGATATGCAGCCTATGTTGGAGAGGATGCGGATCAAGGGGAACACTCCTCCATTGTTGGTGGGAGTGTAAGCTTGTTCTGCCACTTTGGAATGCAATATGGAGGTTTCTCAGAAAATTGAGAATCAATCTCCCCAAGGACCCAGCAATACCACTTCTGGGTGTATACCCTAAAGAGACACATTCACACTCCAAAGGTATTAGCTCAACTATGTTCATAGCAGCATTATTTGTAATAGCAAGAACCTGGAAATAACTTAGATGTCCCTCAACTGAAGAATGGATTAACAAACTGTGGTACATCTACACAATGGGATACTACTCAACAGTAAGAAAAAATGATATCCTAAAATTTGCAGGCAAATGGATGGATTTGGAGAATATCCTCCTGAGTGAGGTATCATAATCTCAGAAAGATAAGCAGGGTATGTACTCACTCATTAGTGGTCTCTAAACAAACTATCAAGAAAAAAGCCAAGCATGCCCAAGCTGCAAACCACAACCACTGAACAGCTTGGGATCAGAAACATCCTGGACTGATCCTTTGGATCCCACTCTACCTATAGGAGCACCTGACTCACTCTTGAGGGAGGGGGGACAAAACTGGATTTGCCAGGAGTGGAGACTGAACTAAGCATTATTGGATCAATGGGACCATTGGACTGTCCGCAGCTTGTCTAGGGAGGGGATGGGGAGTTGTGGAGAAGAAAAAAATGACCTGATGTGGCGGGAGGGTGAAGGGACCTTGAATAAGGATATTCAGGGATAGAAAAAAAAATCCAGAGGGAAAGCTGAACACAAAGTAATTCTATGTGTAGCAATTTATTTGCATTATCACCCTTGATAAGTCATGTTTATGATTTTTATTTTTTATAGTTATTGTTAACTTATCAACATTTTAAATTGAATTTACTGTTTTTCTTGATAAATACAAAATAAAAAAAAGAAAAAAAAAGATATGCATCCTAATAAAGTTGGCTTCATCTAAACAACATAAGGATAGCTCAACATATTTAAATCAAGAAGTATCATTCACCATGTAAACAGACTAAAAGAAATCAAACAATCCTTTCAATTGATATTGAAAAAAAAGTCTTGAACAAAATCCAGCACCTCTTTAGGATAAAAGTCATGGAGAGGCTAGGGATAAAGGAAGAATAACAAAATACAATAAAGGCTAGATATCACAAACACATACCAACAAATAAGAAAACTTCAATATTCCCATTAGTAACAGGAGCAGGAAAAGGGTGTCTACTCCACTACTACTCAATATACCGCATAGAGCAAGAGAAATAGGACAAAACTAAACATATGGGATATAAATAGGGCAAGAAGAAATCAAATCATCTTTCTTTGCAGAAGATAACTGATCCTATACTTAAGAGATGCTAAAGATTCTACTGAAACATTTTACAACTGATAAACCCATTCAGCAAAGCAGCAGGACTAAAAATGAATGCAAGTGCATACACACACACACACACACACACACACACACACACACACACACATACACACACAATCAGTAGTCTGCCTAAGACTAATGACAAAAATATTTTTTTATTTCTAAAATAAGGTATTTTTAATCCATGTATCCCCCTGCTCCCTCTTCCTTCCCCAATTCCTCCCAGTCCCTCTTTAGCCTCCCCCTCCACATTCCCTATCCCCTTCCCAAAAAGGGCAAGAAGTCCCAAGGTGGGTCAGCTCAGCATGGTGCATCCCTTCCAGGCAAGTCCAATTTCCTCATCCTAATATCAAGACTGGGTTAGGTATTCCTCTGAAGGGAATGGGCTCTGAATTGCCAGCCCATGCACAGAAACACAGTCTGATTCCTCTTTTTGAGGCTGCACATACTGCCCATGTCAATCAACAATAGTTGTCTACCGTTGGAGAGCCTAGCTCCATTTCCTGATGGTTCCCCAGTGGCTATTCTTGATTCAGTGAGCTTCCTAGAGCTCTGGGGCCAGCCATCTCTGTGGGACTCCTCATAATCCCTGTCCCTTTGCTTATAAGACTCCCTCCTTCCCCCACCCTTCTCAGCTGGATCAGGAGCTCAGCTCAATGACTGGCCATGTATCTCTGCTTCCATCTCTACTTATTATTGGATGTAGGTTCTGTGATGACACTTATGATGGCTATTTACTTGATTATAGGGTAAGTCTTATTTAGGCACTACCTTCACTATTGGTTGGAGACCTAGCTAGGGACATCCTGTGAGTTCTTGGAGGTTTCCCTAGCACCTGCTCTTATACCAACCACACATTGGCTTCCTCTATTAAGATCTCCATCTCCTTTTTTTCCACTTTTTTGTTGCTCCTCTCACCCAATCATCTCCTTCTTTCATGATTTGTTCCCACCTCTTCTTGATTGCAACCTCTTATACTCCCTATTAACTAAGGAGATCTTTTCTACTTTCTCTTCCTAGGGGCATCCCTGGATGTCTCTCTTAAGTTTCCTCTGATGCCAAGCTGTTCAGGGGTTGCGGTTTGCAGCTTGGGTGTTCTTTGCTTTTTGTCTAAAGTCCACTTTTGAGTGAGTACACCCCATATCTGTCTTTCTGAGCTTGTGATACCTCATCCAGCACGATATTATCCTGATCCATCAATTTGCTTGCAAATTTGAGGATGTCATTTTTTTTTTTTTTTACTGCTGAGTAGTAAGTACTCCATTGTGTAGATGTACTACAGGACAAATATATTTTTTAAAAGTCAGCAAAATAATTACATTCGCAGCTGCGATCATCTATTTGAAAGACCTCTCTAATGAAACCATCAATGCACTGACGAAAGAAATTGAGGAGGTACTAAAAGATGAAAGGTCTTCTTTGTTTATGTGTTAAAAGTTAATGTCATGATCAGGAGCTCAGCTCAATGACTGGCCATGTATCTCTGCTTCCATCTCTACTTATTATTGGATGTAGGTTCTGTGATGACACTTATGATGGCTATTTATTTGATTATAGGGCAAGTCCTATTTAGGCACTACCTTCACTATTGGTTGGAGACCTAGCTAGGGACATCCTGTGAGTCCCAAAACAATTCCCCCTTCAATTAAATCTCAATTAAGATTCTACTAACATTCTTCAAAACATATGAAAAATAGTATTGAGAATTAATGTAGAAGATCATGGATAGTCACAAGAGTCCTGAACAAAAAGGAATACTGCTGAAGTAGTGCCATATTTAATTGCACATTATACTAAAGGACCATAGTAATAACATCATATTAGCTAAAATGTATGCACATAGATTCATGGAAGAAAAGAGGACCCAAGTATAAATGCATCCAACTATAGCTATCTCAGTTTTGGCAAAGATGCTGAAAATATACATTAGAAAGAAAAAGGCAGAATTGAGTAAATAAACCAAAATCCCAATGCTAAGTGTATACTTCTACTTTTGTTAGAGATGTCTCAGAGACATCCCTTACTCGCTGAACAATACCGGCTCTTGCTATTTCTTCTGGTGCCCACCAAAACCTATTGAGACTCTATTGCTCAAGATTCTGCAAAAGAAAATTAAAACTGAGAAAAAAAAAAGTAATGAGGTTGCTTGATATAACAAAGGGAGTTGACAGAAAGTAATTTATTTCTTCTGAAGTTTTCATGATTTCTTACTTTTGGGTTGAAATGATAGACTTGAATGAGATTGAATCAGTTATAAACATAAGCAATGCTTAGAAGAAGATATTCTCTACCTTGAACATCCAGTATGCATTGCTTCTTCTATACATTTAGTTTCTAGTTGTTATTTTAACTATGCTGTCTAGCTGGCTGGTATTTCTCACTTTTGTTGCTTCTGTCAATACTTGTCAGTTGTGAAGAGTTTCTCCATTTCCAGAGACTCTTCTGTGGTGAAAAAGTAACTAATAAGCAGTAGTACATTGCACCCTGTGGGCATGTAATAAATGCTTGTTTCTTAAGTGCCTGCCTGAATGTACCTTCAGGAGCAGAGACAATACTCTCAACTGCCTTAAAGATGACAGATGATGCTATCTGCTGGTCATCCCCTTGAGACCTTGTTAAATATATAACTAATGTCAGGAGATACTGATATCTAATGATCCATACAAACAACTCATGCTTAAGTCATTTGCCAGCACATCCCTATGTGAAAGACACTGACCTTAAGTACTGTGGATGCCTGGGTACTTGAGATCTCAAAAGAATAGAGGAGTTGATAGCTGCCATCCAAATGTAGTAAATAGCAAAGGAATGAGTTGTAGGATGAGATTTTGAGTTAGGAATGTGTGAGAAGGAAGGAGAGATGGGAGGGGAAGTACTGGAGCACTCATGTACCATCAACATTGTCATCTTCAAGTAGAAGCTTGTATGTGTTTCTACTTTGTTTTAAATTCTAGAAATAAATGTGAAGTGAATGTTAAAACTGAGAGTGAATGAGGTTTTCTAAACAGTGTAGGAAATGAAAATCAAAAAGCCCAACAGTCCAACCTTTTAAAATGTTTCTACATGAAAATAAAGGTCAAATTAATATAAGCAATGTAATTACAGACAGAGCAAAATTGTTAACACATAAAACACACCAGGAAATAATAAGAAAAACAGAGGACAGTGACAGAGATGATCACACATTAGGAAAATAATACTTAAAGTAGAAAATGCACACAACTAATAATGTCTCCTTTTAAAGAAAGTTCAAGGGTAATTCTAATCAGAAGAATATAAACACATTTAACCTGCCAAATTATTATTTAAAATGGGCAGAGATTAGCTACACATCAAGGAGACTCTTTGCATAATCAAAAGCTCTCCCCTGTCCTCACCACCAGGGTGAAATCTCAAGCATCTGTTCTGGCTAGTTCACTCCTTGAAGAGATGAGCAAGGGCAAGGCTATTTCACAAATTCTATTTAGTATTATAATAAAAACCCAGAGCTAGATATTGGGGGAAAGCTGTAATATCAGAGAGACAGGGGACAAACCACCCATTGAACTCCTCAGGTCAAATAGGGTGGGTCCTGTCTTCCTGCGTCCTCAGACTGACTGAGTGCACAGGCAAAGGGGGAAGAACTCATACTGTCTCCTGCCTTGTATTTCTTTTCCTACACAGCTATTTTACTTCCTTACTGAACATTCCTAGAGCTAAGGATAATGGTGAGTGCCATCACTCCCTGGCTCTGTTTGGCCTTGAACTTCCAGAGATCCAGCAGATCTCTGCCTCCCAAGTGCTGAGATTAAGGTGTGAGTCACCACTCCCTGGCCTTCATGGCTTGTGTCTGTCCTCGTATATTTCAGGTTATTTTTTATTGAATATGCCACAATACAGGGCCAGTTCTCCTGCTTTTATGTCCTGATGGTCAGCTGTCCCACACCTATATGATCAGGGCCAGCTCTACTGTACTGCCCAGGTAAAGTGTAGGGGCTGCTTTTCTGAGTGCTACAGCTGGTGAAGGAAAGAACAGCTTTCCCACCCTTATGACCTCCAGCCAGCTCTACCACCTGACACAGGTAGTGAGGGGGAGTGGAGAAGATATCTCTCTCTTGCTGAGGAACAATCATTTGGAACATTATGAATATGTATTACTTTCATTGGCTGGTAAAAAGCTGATTGGCCAATAGCTGGTGAGAAAGAAATTGAGCTTGCGAATCAGACTAGGAGAATTATGGAAACAGGAAGGGCAGAGTGAAGAGGGTTTCTGGGAAAGGCAGAGAAACAAGTTGAGAATGCTGTAGAAAACCATGTGGCTAAACACACAGATAAGAATCATGGTGTAATTTAAATTATAAGAAAGAGCTGGTTACTAACAGGCCTGAGCTATGTCTGAGTATTTATAATTAATATAAGCCTCTCTGTGATAATTTGGGACCCAGCAATTTAGACAGGAGAACTCTGTTTACACTCTCCCACCAATGACAGCATATGGCGGTGAAACACAAATTCTAATTGGTATTTAATGAGGACCTATTCTCCCATTCTTATGCTCTCAGGGCCTGCTGCCCTTGTCCCTGTGAACAGGTTCAACTCTATTGTGCTGCCCTGGTGAGGTGTAGGACCCTCTCCTGAGTGCTTCAGTTGGCGAGAGTCTTTTTCAATTCTTGCCTCTAGTTTCTGCCTTAAGTAACCTGTCTTGGTTCCCCTCACGGCTAGACCTTATAACCTGTATGTAAATGAATTCTATGTTGTCTTTGTTTAGTGTTGTACTACAGTAATAGAGAAGCAGCACACTGGGCATGCACAAACATGAACTTTATAATCCCAGGAACTCTGATGACATAGCTTCTTTCATTCTGGAGGTAGCATTAGGAAGTTTCTTATAAGCAATCTTTCTTTTTTTAATTTCTTAATTATTTTGTTCTAATTTTGTGAGAATTGCCTCAGTCAGACAATATAGCCACAGAAGGCTCAATCTGAAAGTCTGATTCACTGTGTGTTGACTGGTTTGTTCAACAAATTCTGGCCAAACATCACTATTAATGGCCTTATCTTATTGCAATCTTAACATAGAGTTGTGATAAAAACTCAACACAATGCCCCAGCTGGCTTCCCTCAAGGCCAAAGGAAGTTTCCTTAGGAAATAAGCTCAGTTATTTTCACACACACATACACACACACACACACACACACACACACACACACACACACACACACACTTTCTTTTATCACAGAGTTCTTTTTATGGCAACAAAACAAAACAAACAACAACAAAAACTTCTATCATAGCTTAGCAAGGAATTGCTCTTCTGTGGTCATGGCACTATTATATTTTCAGACCAATTATCTCATTATAAACTATGTGGTATGTATTTTTATTGTTTTTTATTATGGAAAAAATGTTCATATTTTTTTTATCCATGTATACCCTTGTTCAGGCTCCCTACCCCCTCCTACCCCTCCCAGTCACTCTCTCTTCTCCACATCTCCCTATCTCCTCCCTTCAAGGGCAGGAGGTCCCAAGGTCCCAATATGGCCCATTTCAGCATCCACTCCTGGCAGATCCAGTTTCCTCACCCCAACATCAAGACTAAGTCAGGTATTCCTGTAGAGGGAGTGGAATCCAAGGTGTCAGTCCAAGGTGTTTCAGATCCCAAGCTGTTCAGTAGTAGAGGTTTAGAGCTTGGACATGCTTAGCTTTTTTTGTTTAAAGTCCACCAATGAGTGAGTACATCCCCTGTTTATCATTCTGAGTTTGTGAGACCTTGCTCCCAGGAGGATATTCTCCAAATCCATCCATTTGCCTGCAAACTTTAGGATATCATTTTTTTTATCACTGCTGAATAGTACTCCATTGTGTAAATGTACCATAGTTTGGTAATCCATTCTTCAGTTGAGGGGCATCTAGGTTTTTTCTAGGTTCTTGCTATGACGAATAATGCTGCTATGAACATAGATGAGCTAATGCCTTTGGAGTGGGAATGTGCATCTTTAGTATTGGTAGGGTTAGGGTTGAATTGAAAAAGACCCTCGCCAACTGAAGCACTCAGGAGAGAGGGTCCTACCAGTAGGGGTATTGTTGGGTCTTTGGGGAGACTGAGTCCAAGTTTTCTGAGAAATCGCCATACTGCATTCCAGAGTGGCAGAACAAGCTTACACTCCAACCAACAATGGAGGAGAATTCCCCTTGCTCTGCAACCTCTCCAGCACAGGCTGTTATCTGTGTCTTTTATCTTAGCAATCTGGCAGGTGTCAGGTAGTATCTCAAAGTTGTTTTGATTTGCATTTCTCTGATGGTTGAAGATGTGGAACACTTTTCAAGTGCCTTTTAGCCATTTGTAATTCTTCTGCTGAGAATTCCCTTTTTCGTTCAGAACCCCATTTTTGATTGGGTTATTCAAGGTTTTGGGCTCTAGTTTCTTAAGTTCTCTATATATTTTAGAGATCAGTCCTCTATCACTTGTAGGGTTGGTGAAAATCTTTTCCCATTCTGTAGGCTGTCATTTTGTCTTATTGACTGTGGCCTTGGCTTTACAGAAGATTCTCAGTTTCAGGAGGTCCCACTTATTGATTGTTGTTCTTAGTGTCTGTGCTACTGGTGTTATATTTAGGAAGTGGTCACCTGTGCCAATATGTTAGAGGGTATTTCCCACTTTCTTTTCTATCAGGTTCAGTGTGCCTGGGTTTATGTTGAGGTCTTTGATCCACTTGGATTTGAGTTTTGTACAGGCTTGGATCTATTTACATTTTTCTACACACTACCATCCAGCTATGCCAACACCATTTGTTAAAGATACTATCTTTTTTTCCACTGAGCATTTTGGGCCTCTTTTTCAAAGACCAGTTGTTCATAGGTTTTTGGATTTATGTTGGAATCTTCAATTTAATTCCATTGATCCACAAGTCTGTTTTTATGCCAGTACCAGGCTGTTTTTATTACTGTAGCTCTATAGTATATTTTGAAGTCAAGGATGGTGATTCCTCCTGAGGTCTTTTTGTTGAGCAAAATTGTTTTGGCAATCCTGGATTTCCTAGTATTCCAAATGAAATTGAGTATTGTTCTTTTAAAGTCTATAAAAAATTGTGTTGGGATTTTGATGGGCAGTGCATTGCATCTGTAGATTGCTTTTGTTAGGATTGCCATTTTTACTATGTTGATCCTACCTATCCAGGAACATAGGAGATCTTTTCATTTTCTGATAGCCCCTTCAATTTCTTTCTTCAGTGATTTAAAGTTTATGTCAAACAGATCTGTTACTTCTTTGGTTATAGTTACTCCAAGGTATTTAATGCTATTTGCACCTATTATAAAGGGTGATATTTCCCTTATTTCTTTTTCAGCCCTTTTATCTTTAGTGTATAGGAGGGCTATTGTTTCTTCGAGTTAATCTTGTCTCCTGGTACATTGCTGAAGGTGTTTATCAGCTGTAGGTGTTCCCTGGTAGAATTCTGTGGGTCACTTATGTATACAATCATATCATCTGCAAATAGAGATAGTTTCACTTCTTCTTTTCCAATTTGTATCCCTTAATCTTGTTTCATTCTCTTACTGCTTTAACTAAAACTTCAAGAACTATATTGAATAGATAAGGGGACATTCTTGTCTTGTTCACGATTTTAGTGGGATTTCTTTGAGTTTTTCCCCATTAAGTTTGATGTTGGCTGTCGACTTCTTTCAAATTGTCTTTATTATACCTAGATATTTTCCCTATATTCCTGATCTCTCCAGGATTTATATCATAAAAGAGTGTTGGATTTTTGTCAAAGGCTTTTTCAGCATCGAAGGATATGATCATGTGGGTTTTTTTCCTTCAGTTTGTTTATGTGATGTCCTTTGTTATTTGTATATTGAACCATGTCTGCATTTCTGGGATAAAGCCTACTTGATCATGGTGGATGATATTTTTTATATGTTGTTGTATACAGTTTACCAGAATTTTATTGAGAATTTTAGCATCAATGTTCATGAGGGAAATTGGTCTGTAATTCTCCTTCTTTGCTGTGTCTTTGAGTGGCTTGGGTATTAGGGTAATTGTGGCCTCATAAAAAGAGTTTGGCAGTATTCCTACAATTTCTACTGTGTGAAACAGTTTGAGGAGTATTGGTAATAGCTCATTTTTGAATGTCTTTTAGAACTCTGCACTGAAAACATCTGGACTTGGACTTTTTTTACTTGGGATACTTTTAATGACAGCTTCAATTTGCTTTAGGGTTATAGGTCCATTTAGGTAATTAATCTGACCTTCATTTAATTTTGGTAAATGGTACTTGTCCAGAAAGCTGTCCATTTCTTCTAGGTTTTCCATTTTTGTGGAATACAGATTTTCAAAGTATAACCTGACAATTCTCTGGATTTCATGGGGGCTATTGTTATGTCCCCATCTCATTTCTGATTTTGTTGATTTGGATACTCTCTCTCTGCTTTTTGGTTAGTTTGGATAACGGTTTATCTATATTGTAGACTTTCTCAAAGAACCAACTCTTAGATTCATTGATTCTTTGTAATGTTCTTTTTGTTTCAATTGTATTGATTTCAGCTCTAATTTTGATTATTTACTGCCATCTACTCCTAGGTGAGTTTGATTCTAATTGTTCTAAGGCTTTCAGCTGTGCTGATAGTTCTCTGATATGGGATTTTTCTAAGTTTTTCATATAGGCATCTAGTGCTATGAATATTCCTCTCAAGACTGCCTTCGTTGTGTCCCACAAGTTTGGGTACATTGTGGATTCATTTTCGTTAAACTCTAGGAAGACTTTGATTTCTTTCTTAATTTCTTCCTTGACTCAGAGGTGGTTCAGTTGAGTGATGTTTAGTTTCCATGAGATTTTTGATGTGGTTGAACTCTAATTTTAGGCCCTGGTGATCTGATATGATACAAGCTACTATTTCCACTTTTTTGTATCTGTTGATATTTGCTTTATCACCAATTATGTAGTCAATTTTAGTGAAAGTTCCATGTAATGCTGAGAAATATGTATATTCGTTTGTGTTTGGGTGGAAGTTTCTGTAAGTATCTTTTAAACCCATGTGCATCATAACCTCTGTTAGACTCCTTATTTTCCTGTTGAGTCTCTGTCTGGTTGACCTATCCAAGGGTCAAAGTGGGGTATTGAACTCTCCCACTATTAGGGTGTGAGAGTTGATGTGGGATTTGAGCTTTAGTATTATTTCTTTTACATAGGTAGGTGCTCTTATATTAGGGGCATAAATATTCAGGATTGAAATCTTATCTTGACCAATTTTTCCTAAGATGAATAAGTTTGAAATCTACATTGTTCGATATTAGGATGGCAACCCCAGCTTGTTTCTTAGGGACATTTGCTTGGAAAATCTTTTCCCATCCCTTTACTCTGTCTGTCTTTAATGTTGATTTGTGTTTCTTGTATGCAGCAGAAGGATGGGTTCAGTTTTTGTATCCATTGCGTTAGTGTGTGTCTTTTCATAGGTGAATTGAGTCCATTGATATTAAGGGATATTAGTGACCACTGATTGATGTTTCCTGTTATTTTTGGTGGTGTGTTGTATGTATTTCCTTTCTCTAGGTTTTTCTTCTGAGGGTTTTTGATTGTTTGTGATTTCATGGATGTATCTGGGATCCTTAAGTTGGACTTTCCCCTATAATAATTTCTGAAGGGCTGGATTTGTAGATATGTATTGTTGAAATTTGACTTTTTTGAAATATCTTGTTTACTCCATCTATGGTGATGGATAGTTTTGCTGGGTACAGTAGTTTAGGTTGGCAGCTTTGATCTTTCAGTGTCTGTATAACTTCTGACCAGGAACCTCTTACTTTCATTGTTTCCATAGAATAGTCAGGTGTTATTCTGATGGGTCTGCCTTTATAGATAGGATGGCACCTCTCTTTTGCAACTTTTAAAATTGTTTCTTTGTTCTATATGTTTTATGGCTTGATTATTATGTGATGAGTAGACTGTTTTTGGGTGTCAAATCTAATGGGTGTTCTGTAAGCTTCTTGTATCTTTATAGGCATCTCCTTCTTTCAGTTGGGGATGTTTTCTTCTATGATTTTATTGAATACATTACTTGTGCCTTTGAGCTGGAATTCTTCTATTCCTATTATTCTCAGGTTAGGTCTTTTCATGGTGTCCCAGATTTCCTGAACAGTTTGTGTTATGGCTTTTTTAGTTTTAGTATTTTCTTTGACTTATGTATCTATTTCTGCTACTGAGTCTTCAACTCCAGAGATTCTCTCTTCCATTACTTGGATTCTGTTGATTATGCTTGTATCTGTAGTTCTAGCTGTTCTTCATATATTTATTTCCATCTTTGCCTCATTTTGTGCCTTTTTATTGCTTCTATTTCACTTTTTAGTTCCTGGCATGTTTCTTTCATTTTTTGGTTTTCCTTTTCTTGGTTTTCTTTCATGGATTTGTTCATCTCTTCTAATTTTTTGTTTGTATCGTCTTCTATTTCTTTAAGGGAATTTTTTATATCTTCTTTGAAGGCTTCAATAATCTTCATAAAGTTGTTTTTGCTGTTGTTTCCTTCTGATTCCTCTTCATTGCTCTGTTCAGGTCTTGTAGTTGTAGAACCACCAGTTTCTTCTGGTGTTGCCTTGTTGTTCTTTATATTGTTATATGTATTCTTGCATTGGAATCTGCCCATTTCTTCGGTGGTTCACAATTAGTCAGCTCCTAGTCAGTTGTTGCTGGAGGACTCGTGTGTCTCCTGTCTGCTCTGAGCAAGGGGTCTGTTTGATCTTTGACTCTGCTCTTGACAGGGGACTGTGTTTCCACGGCCCTCAGTCCTTGTCTGATGAAGCAGTTCACCTTGGAGATGGGTCCCAGCTGGGCAGGGCCCAGAGCCTTCTGCTGGGGCAAGTCTGAGATCAGATCCTTGGGTATGAGTTCAATCCCGGAGAGGAATTCTCTGGACTGTGGCCCAGGGGGTGGGAACTGCTCACCTTTGACTTTGCTTTGGATGGGGATGGGGTTTCAAAGCTGTGATATGCATTTTAAAATGTGCTTAATTATGTGGTAAAACATACTATATATCAATGATTATTGATGACTGTGTCTATGTAAAATTAAACTTTACTTGTGAAAATTTGAAGCTACTGTGCTTTTTAGCTCTTTAAAATTTATAAGGATAAAACTTTCTTAAAATATCCTTTATAGTTCTCTGTAGTTCTGTAGAGAGAATCAATCAATTTAACTTTTTTTGATGATTCAAGGTGCTCAACAAAGCATATACTATTATTTTATGTCCTAATTTTATTACAATTATAGTTAAACCATATGCACTTTGGGACTTATTTCAATACTAAAGAATTACAGATTATTGTGATTTGAACTCTTTCTACATCTTAGATTTCAGCTAACTATCTTCTATTTTGCACTTCAAGCAGATTTGGTATCCCTACCTGAACTGTTGAGAATAAAGCTGTTTCATATTTTAGAACATTTGCACATATATGATAATATATCTTAGGCTGTGCTCAAAGCCTAAACACAATTCCCTTTATAGTTTATATGCAATTTGTGCACATGCTGCACATGGAGTTTTATATGATGACTTAGAGCAAAAATATAAGCATAAAAATATCATTGTATAAAAGTCCATGTAAGTGAAGTCAATTGTTGAATTTGCATTAGGAGTGTTTATGTCAGTGTTTACAAAGTTTGACATTTGTTCTCTACATTTAGCTAGTTTTGCCTTTCTGTAATGGTATATTTCTTCTGTAAAATGGAACTTCTTTATGGACATAGGATAAATATTTACAATGTAGTTAGGAATTATCCTGGTTTAGGAGCATGGAAATAGTAGGTTTTCTTCTAGAGTCTATGATCTCTCAAACCTCAGGGAGTTGGCTGGGTTTACAGTGTCATTCATGAACTTCTTCCTCTTGAGTGGACCTTAAGTCTAAATAGGTAGCTGTTAGTTTCCCCAGAGATATTTCACCTTTGCCATGCTGGCCATTATTTTAGCTCATAGCTTTTACAGATACCATATGCTTGCAAACTCTTTATTCCTTTTTTCTTCTTTCTTCCTTTCTTTCTTGCCCCCCCTCGATTTATTTATTTATTATGTATACAGTGTTGTGCCTGGATGTATCCCTGTCTGGGAGAAGAGGACATCGGATCTCATTATAGAATGTTGTGAGGCACAAAGAGGTTGCTGGGAATTGAACTCAGGATATCTGGAAGAGCAGCCAATGTTCTTAACCTTTGAGTCATCTCTCCAGCCTTCTTAATTACTTAATTACCACTTGGCAGCTTATATGGAACCTTCAGGTATTAGAGCTAACCCTCATGGAAGAGACTTCCAGGTCAGTTCTAGCTGGATTCCTCCAAGTTTTGCGTTCAGTGTTCTGTGAAATACGCAGGGTCTTCAGCAATAGGAGCTTACCTTCAAGTTCTGGAAGGCAACCAGGGATGATGGCAATAGCCTATGCTACTTTTAGTGTCTGGACTCCCCTGACCAACAACTCAAAAGTTTAGCTTTCTGAATCTTTCCTTTAACAGGGAACCACCTCACTATGTACAGAAGTACATGCCCATATGACAGTGCATACAAAGTATACAAGGTTTTTTGCTAATCTATTTGAAAAGTTATACTGTATTTTTATCAAAACATTAAAAACTCACAATAAAATGAGAAATTGTAAAATGCATATTTTAATGCATTGCAACTTAAGGCCTTAGATACACTGGAAATTAAAATGTTTTATCACTTAATAAAAATCGTATAGAAAGAGGTTCAAATAACATTTGCCTGCTCTCATTGTTAGCTTGGAGGGATTGTTTTTCTAACACATGTCACATCCTCATAGCCCTAAGTGTAGACTTGCTTCCTACTGACCTTCCCATTTCTATGCACTTTTCTTATTATAAAATATACTTTTTCCCCCCTTTTCCATCATGGTTTTTGCTGACATAGCTTCCTTCAGGGTGTTACCATCCTTACAAACTCATCTACTTTCCTCACATATACTGACATCTGACCGCCCCAGTTTTCCATGGCTGTACATTTCAAATCCCTCTGGTAAGTGTTAACATCAACATGGCCACCTATTCTTTTTCAGCATTATCATTTTTTATTTATTTGTAACTCTTTCTTCTTCATTGGCGAATTCTTGGTTCTTGTTATCTACTTCTAAAAAATATTGCCAGGAGTGTATGCCGAACTAAGCCACACTGGGACCTTGGGACCTTCTGCCCTTGCTGCACAGGAGATAAAGAGATGGGGAGAAGAGAGAGTGACTGGAAGGGGTGGGTAGGGAAGGGAATTTGAACAAGGGGATACATGGATAAAAATATGACTCTATTCATAATAATAAAAAAATGGGTTTGCCACAAAGACACCAGAAGGGAGCACAATGCCACATCTTATTATCTGTAAGTAATTAAGCCAGAGATGCTTATGGCCAATCAACTTCCAAAGAAGCAACATAACTGATCATAGATCAAAACATCTGCACTTGTTATTCATATAGAAATTTAGGGAATATAGGCTAGGACCAAAGTTTTTATTTGATGTAAATGAGCAGTGATTCTACCATCAAAAAAGAAATTTGAAGCATGCTGATGGGATCCTGACTGTGAAGCCTGGAAGGCAAGATGGGCACAGAGTAAAACATGAACCTCCCAGAATGGTAATCTTTTTGTGTTTCAGACTAAGAGAAGCCAAATCTCCTATGATTTGCTTTTTCCAACATCCCTGGAATTTCTTGTGATGGAAGCTTCTACTCAGCTGTCAGTCAAAAGATGTTAGCACCATAATCTTGTTCAAACCATAGTGTAGAGAATTTTCTCTTAGTATTTGGTGACCAAGATCCTTCTCATTTGCCAATAAGACTGTGAAAACTCATTGTACCTATGTCTATTTCATTTTTAAAACATTTATGAATCATTTGTAGAAAATACAGGATCTAATTGCCATTTGTGGTCCTTGATAAGTATTTTATACGTAATTACTTCTATTTATATTCAGAAATAAGACATGTATGTCAGTTTCTGTTGATTATAAATTTATTCTCATATACATAAACAATAATAATAATAATGATAGTACCTTTAAGAATACCACTTTCCAGGCTATCCATAACAACAGTTTTAAAATCAAATTTAATATTTTCATATGATATTAACAGGGATGCTTTGTTACTATATCAATTAAGGTCTGTGCATCAATATTATGGTTTTGAATATTAAGAATTTCTAAATTAATTCATAATTAAAATTCTGTTTGGTTCCAACAATACTGAGAGCTTGCACGGGAGCTCAGTAATTGCTGTAAACCTACATCTCTTGGTGATATGTACAGCTGGAATTTAAGCAGTTGTGCTCAAAATATGTTATCTGCTACAAAGGAAACTTAAAATTTTTCTGAAAAGTAATTTTTTTATTTGAATAAAGTATAGCTTAATAACTTTTTCTTCCCTCTTGTCTTCCTTTCTAGCAAAGCCAATCTTCTCTTTTCCTTCTCACTCTTCCTTAAAAGTAGACAGTTTCCCACAATGATGATGCGTTAGGAGGTTTATGCAAACTTACTAAGCAATTACTTCAGGCCTTGCTCTTCTGATACATAAATCAGTATCTTGGTTCTTGTGAAAAAAAAATCATTTGCTTTTCATATCAGAATTTATATTAAAATTTAACTCAATGAGCCTAACTCTTTGGAAATATTTTGTGATTTAGTTCATAATACAATCTATATATCTTGTAAAATCTTAAAAATAGTATTGAGCACTACAAACGCACACCAGGAAAAAATGATAAAGCAGACAGGAAGGCAGGGGATTGCATAGAAGTAAATAAAAAGGTTGGTACTTCTTGAAGTCATATTCTTCCAACTAAATAGAATCTGGATGAAGTCAGAATCCTATGCATCCAAGAATTCATCTGACCAACCCATGAATATTAACTGGACATCTATTTGGTAACAGGTGATAACAGATGATGCTCAGCAGCATCCTTACCCAGCACAGTGAAAACTGGTGCTTATTGCAAAGCATGGTAAATTTCAGAAGGAAGGTGGTACAAACCACTGTGGAGGAGATGTCATAGTTGGGAAGTAGGCACCGTGCAGCTTTCAGACCACAAAAAAAGGAATGTGAAAATGCATAGCTAAACATGAAATAGAAACTTTAAGAGAAAGTAACTTGAAAAGAAAAAAAGGTATAATATCTATGCTCTACAAAGAAATTTGATTTTATTTTTTAAGGCAATGAGGGACTTGGGTTGAATTTCCATCATGGTCCAAAAAGCATCAAAATAGTAATAAAGGATGCTTTATTCAACTTCTAGTAATTGTAATACTTAAATATCAGGCTCCTTTTTACTAGATACATGAAATATCTCTTATAATTCAATGATAAGGGAACTTTGACTATAGCAAACTTTTCACACATATTTCCTGTAGCTTTTTGCCTTCTGGGGGGTTGTTATCACTGCAGCTCAGAGATTTTCCTACTCAATTTTAGTGCCTGAAACTTCTCCTCACCTATTCTCTTCCAAAATTCTTTTCTTGTGATATTTAGAATTGGATTTCTACAGAAACCTGCTTTACTGTCTTCCTAATGATTGTCCTGTACTTGTCATCTATTGGCATCTTGCAGTATGTCACAGTAGTTTGCCAGAATCTTTAGTGATGTCAGATGCATTTGTGATGCACCAAACTTGGTTTGAATGCCTTCAACGTGTCCTAAGATTATAGTCAAATAGAGGAGCAGCAATATCAGCCTTCTAACTTGTGGCCAGAAAACCTTAGCTCTTGTTTTTATCTTAGCTCCATCTTGAGCAAGATGGAAAACTTGGTCAGAATGAGTTTAAATTTCACAACCTGATTTTTAGAATTTTTCCAAGAATGCCTCAGGCATTTTTAAATATGTGACCAGAGAGGTTTTTCACCTTTTACTTCTGAGTATTATTTCTTTTTGTTATACTTGTTGGTTTTCAAAAGCTCAGACCATTCCAGTTCGCCCCCCTTCTTCACTATCTTTCTCTATTTCTATCATATATACACATACATACATATGATGTCATGTATACATGTACACATACATATACATATACATTCTATCTATTTCTCTTTTTCTAAATATATATTTATATTTCCTATATATGATGGCTGGAAATAACAATGTTAACATCATAAGAAAAAAATTGAAGAACAGTATTGCAGTCAGTGAAAGAGAAACATGTTGCCTTTAATATCATCTTTCTCGCAGAGTATAACTAACACAGTTCAGCTCTCCTTTTATAAATACGCAGTAGTTCATTTGTGGACTAATAGATGACTTTATTATGGCCTAACAAGTTGTTACAGGATCAGAGATCTAGAGGAATGCCCCCCATTAGACAGGCTAATATAGATGTTATTAATAATTTCTCCAAGCATTGTCATCCTGATAAAGAAATAACACTGAACTTCTCATCTTAGTGCTTAGAACATTTTACCAGATAGTACAATCTGGATTCTGTATTTTTGTTCAGTCAAACACTTGACAACTAGCTGGAAAGGATTGTTAATCTTCGTGTTGACTTCAACTACAGTAACAGAGTTGTGCCCTGGGTGGGAGGTCTGGAGGGTACATTGCTTTTGAAGATCGCAGATGGTTTGAAAACATATGCTATGACAGACCCAACCAATGACTAGAATTTCAATTCTCTCTTTCTAATGTGGTGATGAGAAGGAAACATGTGGGAAATTAATTTTACTAGTTTAACTGAAAATAACAATGTAGTGCTTGGTTGAGGCACAAACCAGCAACATGAATAAAGGATAAATGGGGAAAATGAGAAGGTCCTTAACTGACTTCAATGTACTTCAAGAGAATCTCCATAACTTGGCATTACTGTGCATATGAAGAAGGTTGATTTATGCCTTTCAGGGCTTGATTTTATAACTTTGTTCTTGAAAAATGACATAACTAGACAACAGAAGGGGTATATTAACAAGGGCTTGGATTACACTGCTTCAAAGCAAGGCATCAGGTAATTGAATCTACTCAGTTTATGCAGGGGAGGATAAAGATAGGTAATGTGAACATTTTGAATTAACTCTGCCAAGTTAAAAGCCTCATGACCATTTTTGTGAATATTTCATGCTCTTTAATGCAATCAGAGAGCACAGAGTTGTTTACAATGATTTCAGAGTTCTGCTTGGCCATTATTATTATTATTATTATTATTATTATTATTATTATTATAGTTCTTAAAATGTTTTCCCTGACATCCTTCCTGTGTAAAGAATATATCCCAAGGACACTCCAAGTAAATGAAGTGAAGTAATATAAAATACTAAATAATTCATGTCCTTGGAAGCCACTGAGACTTCCTTCATGTTTTTTAAAGAAAACAAACTAATGTTGTACTGGAGAGAAAAAAGTTATCTGTAAATGAAAACACCTTCCGTATTTTCTATTAAACCAAACATGTGCTTCAAAAGAAAAAGAAGAGAATTGGGGGAAGGGTATCTTAAAGAATATAACAACTAACACTTAAAAATATATCTTATCTACTTTTATTTTTCCAATTTAAATATAATTATATCATTTATCCCCTTTTCCTTCCTCCCTCCAACCTCTTCCATGTACCCCACCCCTACATCCTCTCAAACTGATGACCTCTTTTTCTTTATTATTACACAGATGCATAAATATATAAATGTTTTAATAAAATCTCCTGACTCTGTTTAGTGTTATTCGTATGTATATGTTTTCAGAGTTGACTATTTGGTATTAAATAACCAACTGTTGTTTATTTCACTGGGTTAGACTATTATTCCTTTTTGTTCTTTTAGCATTTCTTAGTTGTAGAACTCTTCCTGTAGTTGTTTGTTTAGGGGTGGGGTTCAGTGAAATTCTCCTTTTCACAATAGCATGTCTGTTGGTGTTGTCATTGTTTAGGTCCTGTTTAGGTAGCTATATTGTTTGGGTATCATGAATGTAGCTTCCCAGTCATTTTTAAGAGACACATCATCATCGCAGCAGATTTCTTGGTCCTCTGGCTCTCAAAATCTTTTTGCTCCCCTTCTGTGATATTCCATGAGCCTTAGGTACAGGAGTAGTTTTGTCATGTGTACATTGGTTTGGGGCACTCTATCATCAGATTCCGCATTTGACCAGCTGGGGCATTCTGAAACGGTCTCTGTCTTTTGTAAAGGAAAGTTTATTTGGTGAAGGATGAGAGCTATATTTATCCAGAGACAACAGTATTTAGGATCACAGTGTTTTTGTTTGTTTGTTTGTTTTTTAAGTAAGATTTCAATTTTATTGAGATTCAGGGAAAAGGAGTTTATTTCACTTTCTTAGTCATCATTTCTATGATTCTGAGTTAAACTAGACTGAGAATAATAGATCAAATAAGAAAAGGGCTGAACCAGATGGGGCAGGATTATTGGTTAAAGGGCAGTGAGTTAAGTGTAGCTAGAAGTTTCCTGACCCATTTGGCCCAGCCTACCTTGAGGTCTGGACCTGCAGTCCCAAATAATCACACAAAGGCTTACATTAATTATAAACTATGGCCTATGGCTCAGGCTCATTAGCAACTAGCTGTTACAACTTAGCTAATTTTGATTCATCTATGTATTGCTATGTGGCTCTGTGGCTTTGCCTGTATCCCATTACATCTTGCTTCCTTGGGCAGCAGTATTGCAGTATGGCTCCCTGACTCTGCCCTACTTCATCTTAATGTAGGAATTATTCACTGGCAACAGATTCTATAAAAGGATTAATATTTTTTAAGGAGTATATATGAAGCACTCACTGATACAAGATTGAACCTTAAGGTTGAACTATTCCATGAAGAGGTGTCTTTCATCTCTCTGAGAATGTGGGAACAGGGAAGAAAGATGGTATGCACCCTGTTTTAAACTGGTCTGCCACACCCCATACATGAGTCCTCAAGATCTCTAGGACAAGACGAATAACACCTGGTCCTCACTATATCATCTTTTATCTCTGCTTGCATTTTCCACCTGCTTCTAAGCTGCCTTGCCATAGACCAAAATAGTTTCTTTTTTAACAGATGGTAATAAAGCATATTCACAGTGTATAGAAATACATCTCACATCAAAATTTAGGTTCCATGACTTACCTTCATTTAGGTCTGATGTTGGACTTGTTATGTAATCCTTCAGTGCTACCATCTTCTTGCCCCTAACCTCACAAATCTGCATTGGCTGTTAGATGAACTGTTGTATGTAAGCAGAGAAAGGTATCCAGTACAAAGAAAGCCCATGACACTTGGGTTCTATTTGACCATTTTATTCACTATAGAACCACATTTTGTCAGATATGTTGAAGTGAAATCATAATTAATCTTAACAATAAATTCTAGAGTCAAATATTGAGGTTGAAACTTGAAAGATCAGAGAAGCAGAGGAGCCAGCCAAATGCTGGGATCAAGGATGTAAACCATCACCAGTGGGCTCTGTTTCTCTTTTGGACTGGTTCAATCTCCTGTAGCCCAGAGTAACCTTCAATACCTGATATTTCTGCTTCTTCTTCCCAAGTGCTGGGATTAAGACCTGGCCTATGTGGTTAACTAATAGCTAGCTTGCCCTGTGATCTCCAGACAAGCTTTATTATCAGAACACAAACAAAATAACAGACAGCAATGCATTGAAAAGAGAATCTCATATTTCCAGGAGCGTTTGGCTGTTAGCAAATGGAATTAAGATTTCATTTTGAAGAAAAGTTCTTCATTTTAAAATCCAATTCTGTTAGTTTTGAAAAATGTAATAGCTATTCGTAAGAATTTACTTACTTATTTTAGAGCTTACCACAGAGCAAGCTGGGCTAGGGTTCTAGTCAGATCAGTGAACCCTAGATTTGATTGAGAGACAATACCTCAGGGAGTAAGTTGGAAGAGCAGGTGATGATTTCAAACAGCCTGCACACGCATCCATACGCTTATAAACATGTACAAACACACACACACACACACACACACACAAATGGAAAATGGAGGAAGTAGAAAACAACACCTTCTTCTCAGGGAAGGGTTCCTCTATGAAAATATGACAACACTACAGTTCCCTGTGTGACAGCTTCAAAAATATTGGTTCTAAACATAATTGATTTTAGCAAATAATTCTGAGAAATGTCAATTGCTTTTCTAAAGAAACCCTCAAATGCTGTTAGTGGCTTCCCTTCCATTATCTGAAAGCACTGGAGAGTGATCAAGAGAGATTAAGTATTAAAAAGGAATCAGTTCTTGAAACTGTACAAGGTGGGTTTGGATTTGTGGTTCTTCTTTTTTCCTGTGGTCACACACTGTGCATACCGTGTGGGAGGATGAAATTCACACAAAGACTAGAATGTTCCTAACAGGATGAGTCTATGGGTGGTGCAATTTGTAAGTAATGTAGCAAGAACTGAATGGTAAGATCTTCCCCAAACTGTGTTAATCCTACTCAGGTCCTTGGCTGAACCTTGAATTACATGTACACAAGAGAGACATAAGGACATGGCTGAAAGTTATACTAGAATGGCAGGGGAAGAGAGCCAAAGTCTCCACACTACTGTAGCAGGAGTTGTAGATTTCAGAGGGTAATTACAGATACAGTTATCTGTAGTAGTCAGGTTCTGGCCCAGCCTTCCCAGCCTTACCCTAAAATGTCATCCTACTTGTAGCCTCACTGCTGCTTAGCACCAAATTAAATCACACAAAAGTTTATATTAATTTTATGTTGATTGACCTATTGCCCAGGCATATAACTTGCTAGCTCCTTCAACTTAAATCAACCCATGATTCTTATTTTATTCAGTCATGGGGCTTAGTATCTTTTTTCAGCAGCATTTCAACTTTTTTCCTCTGTGTCTCATGGGCTTCTCTGCTGGTCTCTGTGTCATCTCTGTAGTGTCTCTGCTCTGTTCTTTCTGTTCCCAGAGTTTTCTTAGTCTGATAGCCCATCTACACTTCCTGTCTGCCTTCAGCCAATCAGCATCTTTAGCAAACCAGTAGGCTGAACAATTATTTACAATGTAACAACATAATCCCACTACAGTTAACTGTTTATTGTTCTGAAAAGCTATCATATTTGGAAGTACATATCAAAATTCAAGTCTCAGTTTCATATGTAATATCATGCATATAATAAAAATGACTATACATAGAAAATAAAATATGATTCATAGTTAAGACAAATATACTCATCAAAGCTATTCTTGACATGTTTGAACAAGCAGGTGAGAGACTGACTTAAGAAAGTATAGCCACAATGAATCAGCAGATAGGAAACTATATCAGATGAATTAGAATCTACTGAAAATTGAGAATTTAAAATTAATTACCTAAATTTAAAGGTCAGTAATTTTGAACACCTATCAAAATTTAGTAAAACTGATAAAAGTAAATTAGTAAAACCAAAAGATCTAAAATAAGGACCAATTCTTATTGTCTGATAGAAAATGATGTATAGAAATATATGTGATTAAAATGCTAAGAGGAATTAAAGAGAAATAAGAGAACAGGAAAGGCTTGAAGAACTAATCACTGAAAATATTCAAGTCTGATAATGAGCAGCAACTTACAGTTCCAACAATTGCATAGGAGTCAGCACAAATTAAAGGCAAAAGAGAACAATGAGGCGTTTTGCAGATGGCTGAAATTAAAGATGAAAATGATCCATATGTTACAAGGTATTAAAAGCATTCAGATGGTTTATTACATTAAAGAAAAAGTGGTAAAAAAAAAAAAATGGCTGACTTACCAGACGGAATGTAGGCTAAAAACATGAAAGGGGTGTTTTTTTTTTTTTTTAAATTTTTTCCTTTATTTTGTATTTATTAAAAAAAAAACACAGTAAAAAGAATTTAAAATGTGGAAGAGTTAACAATAACTATATAGAGGATAAGAATGATAAGCATGGCTTATCAAGGGTAGACATACAAATAAGATTGCTACACCTATATTTTCTTTGTGTTCATCTTTCCCTCTGAATTTT
>PVIH01023229.1:0-25293 GCA_004025045.1 Sigmodon hispidus
GGGAGGGAGGAGGGAGGAGGGAGGACTTCTCATCCACATGGTGCAGTGTCAGAGACACTTTCCTGGAGTTAAGTTTTAAATGTAATGAAGTCATCTGGGTATGTATACATCTGTAACTCTAGTATTCTAGAGATCCAAGGGGGATCCTGAGTCTGTCCCCCCACATATAAAAATGGAAACGGTAAGAAAGCAGTGACAGTTGCATTGTCAAAACTGTGAATTTTTACATTGTATGAAATTTGATAACAAAAGGAAACAGGTTCTCTGTAGAAGACTGGAGGAGGTATGCCTTCAAGACAGTGTGATATCTGCCTGACTTAATATACTGTGTGAACTTGAAGTTCATCAAACAGGCTTTCCACAGAGGAATTCTTTTACTTGTTCTAAAAAAAGAATGAACGAGAGTATTTACCCATCATTGTCTACTAGAGGAAGGATAACAAATGATATGTCTATACGTCACAGAAACATGTTCTGACATGGTCCCACCACCTATGGTACACCAAAATGGCTGGGAAAGGAAGTGACTTAAGAGATGGGGAGGAGTGTAGACCTATAATCCCAGGAGGCAGATGGTGGAAGGGGAGGGTGGTCATTTTGAGGCCATCTTACCTAGTGAGACACTATCTCTAAACAAAAACACATACATAAATATAATAGGGAGAAAATGATTTGCAGTAACATGGCACTAGCAGTAAAGCATATAAACTGATTATTGTTTTATTAAGAATGTATTTTTAAAAAGACAAAGAAAAAAAAAGAAACCATTGAGGCGTGAGGCAGCACGCTAAAAAATCTGAGTGCAGAGACAGGGCAATGGCTCAGTAGGTGAAGCACTTGCCCTCCAGCATGAGCACCCATGTTTAGAAAAAGAGAGTGGGTGGCTGGAAAGATGGCTAAGAAATTAAGAGTTGTTGTTGCTCTTGCAGAGGACCCAGGCTGGGCTCTTAGCACCCACTTTGCAGCTCACAACCATCTTTAACTCCATTCCAGAGGATCTGAGGCCCTCTTCTGGCCTCCAAGGGTACTGCATGTACATAATACCCTCAAAACTGTCTATTGAATCCCAGTCTCAAGGGATTCAATGCCCATTTCTCACTGCTGCAGGGACCAGGCATACATGAAATGTCACAGGAAAACATGCAGGTAAAACTCCCATACACGTGAAATAAAAAGTAAATACATTTTAATAAAATAGGTTTTTATTTTAATCAAAGGGACGGGGAAGGATACAGGCAAGAAACAAATGGGAAAGAAACTTCTCCCAAATGCAGGGGTTTTGTCCAAGGAGGAAGCAAGAGACTGTAAGAGCCAGCAATGGGTGAGGGTGCTATGAAATGTCGTTCTCAGAGGTCGCTGTAGACATGGACTGTCTGGAACTATTGTGTGATCTGTACAAATCAAACCAGTTAAAAGTTCCAACATGAAGGTAAAACCCTAGCTGAGGCATTATGGGCAGTTGATGCTGGGGGCTGCAATGTCACCTTTAGTTGGAGGTTGCTCATGTCCCAGCAGATGCCCCACATCCACGCACACTAATGAGACTCAATGGCTCGTTTTAAAAACAAACAAACAAAAGAAAGAAAAATATGAAGTTGGGAAGAAAAAAATATTGGGAAAAGGGAATTGTAAGGGGATGTGGGGAGCAGGATCAAGATGCATTGTATGAATGTATGAAAAATGCAAATAAATTATCACAAACAACCTGAAAAAAACCACACGATCATCTCATTAGATGCTGAAAGAGCCTTTGACAAAATCTAATACTCCTTCTTGACAAAGGTTCTGGAGAGATCAGGAATACAGGGGAAATACCTAAACATAATAAAGGTGGTATACAGCAAGCCAACAGCCAACATCAGACTAAATGGAGAGAAACTCAAAGCAATTCCACTAAAATCAGGAACAAGACAAGGCTTGTTGTCTCTCTCCCCACATCTATTCATTATAGTTCTCGAAGTTTTAGCTAAAGCAATAGGACAACAAAAGGAGATCAAGGGAATACAAATTGGAAAGGAAGAAGTCAAACTATCACTATTTGCAGATGATATGATTATATACATAAGAACCCCCAAACTTCTACAGCTGATAAACACCTTCAGCGATGTAGCAGAATACAAGATTAATTCAAAGAAATCAATAGCCCTCCTCTACACAAATGATAAAAGAGCTAAAAAAGAAATCAAGGAAACATTATCCTTTATAATAGCTGCAAATAACATCAAATATCTTGGGGTAACTCTAACTAAAGAATTGATAGACTTGTATGACAAGAACTTTAAGTCATTGAAAAAAGAATGAAGAAGAATTGAAGAAGATATCAGAAAATGAAAAGATTCCCATGCTCTTAGATAGGTAGGATTAACATAGTAAAAATGGCAATCTTACCAAAAGCAATCTACAAATTCAATGTAATCAATATTAAAATCCCAATACAATGTTTTACAGACCTGGAAAGAACAATACTCAATTTCATATGGAAAGACAAAATCCCAGGATTGCTTCCAAAAAATCCTGTTCAATAATAGAATTTCCAGAGGCATCACCATCCCTGAATTTAAGCTCTACTATAGAGTTACAGTAATAAAAACAGCTTGTTACTGGCATTAAAAACAGACTTGTGAATCAATGGATTGAAAACTCCGACATTAATCCACACACCTATGAACACCTGATTTTTTACAAAGAAGCTAAAAATATACAATGGAAAAAAATAGCATTTAAATGATGCTGGCTGGTAGTATGTAGAAGAATGCAAATAGATCCAAACCTACCACTCTGCACAAAACTCAAATTCAAGTGGATCAAAGACCTCAACTTAAATCCAGTTACACTGAACCTAATAGAAAAAATAGTGGAAAAAAGACTTGAATGCATTTGCACAGGTGACCACTTCCTAAATATAATACCAGTAGCACAGACACTGAGAACAACAATTAATAAATGGGGCCTCCTAAAACTGAGAAGCTTCTGTAAGGCAAAGGACATGGTCAATAAGACAAAATGACAGCCTACAGAATAGGGAAAAGATTTTCACCAACCCTACATCTGGCAGAGGCCTGATCTCTAAAATATATAGAGAACTCAAAAAGTTAGAAGTCAAAAAATCAAATAATCCAATTTAAAAATGGGGTACGAAGCTAAATAGGAAATTTTCAACAGAAGAATTTCAAATGGCTGAAAGACACTTAAAGAACTGATCAACATCCTTAGCCACCAAAGAAATGCAAATCAAAGCAACTCTGAGATACCATCTTACACCTGTTAGAATGGTTAGGATCAAACACACAGATGCTGGAGGGGATGTGGAGCAAGGAGAACACTCCTCCATTGCTGGTGGGAGTTTAAACTTGTACAGCCACTTTGGAAATCAGTATGGCAGTTCCTCAGAAAACTGGAAATCAATCTACCCAATGATCCAGCAATACCACTATTGAGCATATATCCAAAGGATGAATATTCTTACCCCAAGGGCATTAGCTCAACTATGTTCATAGCAGCATTATTTGTAATAGACGGAGCCTGGAAACAACCTAGATGCCCCTCAATTGAAGCATGGATGAACAAATTGTGATATATTTATGCAATGGAGTACTACTCAGCAGGAAAAAAAAAACCTGAAATTTGAAATTTGCAGGCAAATGGATGGAACTGGAGAGTATCATCCTGAGTGAGGTAATACAGACCCAGAAAGATAGACATGGTATATATTCACTAATAAGTAGACATAAAACAAAGGATAGCCAGACTACAATCCACATCCTCTGAGCAGCTAGGTAATGTGAGGAACTTATTTGAGCCATCCATGGATCACCTGGGAAGGGGAGATAGGAAAGAGCTGATCATACGTGGGTGAAGAGCAAGGGGAGGTGGGAAGAGAATATGAGAGAATGGAATGGTTGAGTCAGGGAAGCAGCAGAGAAGGAGAGCAAAGAAATAGATATCTTGATAGAGAGAGTCATTGAGGATTAGAAAAAAAACTGGTGCTAGGGAAACACCCAAGAACCCACAAGATGAGCCCAGCTAGGAGTCCAAGCAATATCGGAGAGGGAGAGGGTGCCTGAATTGGCCTTTCCCTATAGTCAAATGAATGACCACACTAATTATCATTATAGACCTTCATCCAGCAACTGATAGAAGCAGCTGCAGAGATCCATATATGGCTATGTACCCAGTTGAGCTCCCGGTCCATCTGAAGAAAGAGGGGAGAGATTGTATGAGCAAAGGGATCAGGATCATGAGGAGATCACAGAGATGGCTGGGGGCTCACTGACTCAGAAATGACAGCTGAAGGATCTTCATAGAAAGGATCTAAACCCTCTGAATGTAAATGACAGTCCAATGGCCTGGGCAGTTTGTGGAGCCTCTTGCAGTAGGACCAGAGTTTATTCCTAGTGCATGAACTGATATCTTAGAGCCCATTCACTATAGAGGAACACCTTACTCAGCTTTGATACTGGGATGAGGGACTCAGTCCTACATCAACGAATATGTCAGACCAAACTGACTCACCTTGGGATTCCTTGCCCTCCCTGGAGAATGAATGAGGGGCTGGGGTGGGGGAAGGCTGGGAGGAGGGGAGGAAGGGGAAGCAGTGATGGGTAGGGAAAAAAATTTAAACAAAGAAAAAGAAAGAAAAATGAGAAAAAAGAAGCCTTGTATGAATTATAAAACAAGTAAATAAATTATCTTTTTTTAAAAAGAAAAATTCTGATCAATAGTTCCAGAAGTTAATTTCTTTGAAACAGCTTTGTCTACCATATTTGTGGGTAGTGTGTGTGCCCTATGTGGGGTGTAGGTGGGAGGTGTGCAGTGTGTGTGGCATGTGGGGGGTTGGGAGCACAGGGATGTGGAGAGATGGATGTGGTTGGCTGTGGAGTGAGGGCCTGAGGGGTGTGGTCCACGTGCTCTGTGTGTGGTTGGGGTGTAGGGAGTAGAGGGTAAGAGGAGTGTGTAAGCTTCTGTGTGTGTGCACTTGTACACATCACAGCATCTCTTTTCTATTAAATGCATAGTCTGGGAACGCATTTTCTTGAAATCAGATCTGGAGACATGAGATCTAAAAGGGCATTGCAATCTCCTTCCTATGATCTACTCAGATTACCTGGATAATTGGGTTCCGAAAGCAAGTTTCAGAGACCTTCCTTGGGAGAGATATAGAAAAACATAGTGCACAGAGCTCTGAGTAACAGCACCACGTTGTTCTTAGTCACTAGGGAAAAAGATGCAACAGAAAGATGCCAAAGCCATGCAGGCACATGGGTGATAAACCTAAGGATGAGTACAGATGGTCCTCTCTTATATGCCAAAGACACACACACACACACACACACACACACACACACACACACACACATTCACAGAGAATCAGAACTAGGGATTCTAAAACAGACAATCCCCTTAGAACACTCAGAATAGAAAGTCAGAAGCCACACTGAGAAGCACTCCCATGAGAGCAGACCTAGGACCTGCTGGCTTCCACAACCCAACATAAATGGCCATTTCCAGCCTGGTGGGTGGTGCAGGCTTCATCACATCTATTCCAGAGACTGAGAGACAGAGGCTCTCAATTCAAGGTGGGGGAGGGAGCTGGAGAGATGGCTCAGCAATTAAGAGCACTAGCTGCTCTTGCAGAGGGCCCCCTTCTTTCCTCCCCCCCATTTCCATTCCCAGCACCCATACAGTGACTTATAGACAGCTGTAAATCCAGTCCCACATGATCCTCTTCTGGCCTCTGAGGGCACCAGGCACCTATGCTGTGCACAGACATATTTGCATGCAAAAAATAATAATAATAATAAAAATTTTAAAATAATAACAATAAAGTTCTAGACCTAGGAAGACCCTATTTTAAAAGAAAGGGTAAGAAGAGGCAAGCAGCCTAGATGTCCATCAACCTGTAAATGGATAATGAATATGTGTGAGGAAAATGGAAATTATGAGATTCCTGGGTAATAGGCGAAACTGAAAAATATTATAGAGTTGAGGTGACCCAGATCCAGAAAGGCAAATGCCACATGTTCTGTCTTATTTGTGGATCCTGGCTCTGCATCCTTAGGTCTGAGTGTACAACCTAGTGTAACTGGAGGAGCCCGGAATGTAGAAAAGAAGTGTAGGGCCTCAGAAATACCGATAGTAGGGAAGGAGGGTGGAAAGGATGTAACTATAGCATGCCTATGTAGGAGACTCAAAAAAAGAATTATAATAAGCTCAAAACTTAAATGCAATTTTCAAAATAAATAGTAAATGGAAAAATTAAGTGGTCGTATGTGCATATAACGGAGGAGTATCCACACAAATGAAGGAAAAAAATGCTGAACCATGACGCTGTGGCTGCCTGCTCTGCTGGTTCCTATAGAGCCTGGCTCAGAGGGCTCACGGTAAGCAGAAGGGCCAGGACGTATGACCTCTGCATGTGACAGCCACCTGGGCGCTAGACTTCACATGCATTTAGATACTAGGGAGAGCCGACTGGGGAGTGTGAGAGTAACTTCCGGGTTAAGGGACCTGAGAACCCCGCCCTCGCCGGTCACGTGTGCTCCCTGCAGTGCCCAGCAACGCCCAGGAGGGGACGACTTCACTGAGGATGGCTTGCAGCTGAGACGCAGCTTTCTGCTTGTCCCTTTCTCTCCACACCTAGACTTCGCTTCTTACCAGACTTTTTCTTTTTTTTCTTTCTTTTTCCACATCTGGGGTTGAACTCAAGGCTTCATGTGCCGTTCTTTGTCACTCAGCTGTATCATCAGACTTTTAAAAAAAAAAGCCTGTTAAGTCGTTCAGGATGGATTTGAACTTGTAATCCTCTCGCTTGGGCCTCCCGAAGAGCCGAGGTTGCAGGACCCTGCTGTCCTGAGTCTTTATCTTCAGACCCTTACCCAAGGGCTACCCCGGTAACGGAGCACCCAAGCTCCTGCCTGATCTATATCCCTCATCTGCTTTTCTTTTCCCATACCTCATTACTGTCCCTCATGTCCAAGGTCAAGCTGGGTCTGCTGAGCTGGGCACATTTGCCTCTGCTTGTTCACATTAGCCAGCGGAATCCACTCACTTAACTCCAATGCACATTACTCATTACAACACATACACACACATACCTACATACATACATACATACTCACACACAAACACACGTACATACATGCACACACACACATATACACATGAAGGAGAAGCTGTGTTTTTGAGGGTTTTTCTTTTTTTTAAAAAAACTTTTTTTTTTTTAATTATTTATTTGCCTTGGTGTTTGCCTGGAACTGGAACTACAGACAGTTGTTAGCTGCCATGTGGGTGCTGGGAATCGAACCCGGGTCCTCTGGAAGAGCAGACGGTGCTCTTAACTGCTGAGCCATCTCTCCAGCCCCGGGTTTTTCTTTTTAAAGGTAAAATGAAAGGAAAATTTGGGGGGAATAAACAGAAAAAAACACAAGAGTAAGCCATCACGCTGCATAATCCTTCAGAGCCAATGAGGGAAGTTTAGAAATAGAAACTCATCCTGTGAGAGGTGTAAGGAGATCAGAGGTCACTGCTTCGTCCCAAGAAGTAAAAAGCTGAGCAAATACAGTAGTAACCACTGTTCTTAGACCCGACTCAGCAAACCCAGGGCAAACCTGGGCACCCACAGGAGAGGGCACAGGGAACTGCAATCTGCAAGACCAGAACCCACCGACAGGTATCTCGGGGGCATGCTATACCAGCATGGGGGAACTTGAACTGAGGCAGAGGAATTTTTGGAGGCTGCTTCGGAGCTTGCCAGAGAGTTCACATTCTGGAAGGATTTGTTTTTAGCGACAATGTTCACACTTGTACAGTGTTTACCTCCAGGAGCTTCTAGCTTCTAGCAGGGCGTGGAGAAGTAAATAAAGGTTGGATTTTGTCTTTTTTTAATTTATCCTTTATGTTACTTTTTAATTTTTAAAAAGATGTGTATGTCTGTGTGCGAGTCTGTACACATGAGTACAGTACCTGCAGAGACAAGAGAAGTGCATGTCAGATCCCCTGGAACTGGAGTTACAGGCAGTTGTGAGTTGCTAGCTATGTGTGCTGGGCACCTAATTTTGGTCCTCTGCAAGAGCTCTATATGCTCTTAATCATTGTGCCATGTCTCCAGCCCCTACAATGTCAAAATGCACTGGACTGTTCTACTCTTGGCCAGGCCTGCCCTGGAGTGAAGCTGTATTAGAAGAACCTAACCTCCTGGGCTTTGGTAGAGCCTGGCATTCTGCTGCATCCTGAAAAGATGAACTCAAAGGGGAAGCATGGTGTGAGATATTCATAGCCCAAAGACCCAGGCTCACTGAGAGACTAAGGACTAATCCAAAGCCCATCCCACACCTCTCCTTCCCAGCACATCATGAAAGCCCTGTTTACCACAGTTCCTATTGCCCAGAACATCACATCTGGTTTCCAACAGAAAATTTCAAGACAGAGCATATGGCAAAAACCAGTCTGACAGCCAGGCCTGTAATCCCAGCATTTGGAAGCTAAGGAAAGAAGAGTTTCAAGACCAAGCTGGCCTGGGTGTGATGGAGCATCCATCTAATGCCAACATTCCAGAGGCAAAGACAGGTAGATCTCTGTACCTTCAAGTCCAGCCTGGTCTACACAGTGAGTTCTAGGACAGCCAAGGCCATACACTGGAACCCTGTCTCAAAACAAAGATACAAAGAACCTGGAGAATGAAAACATGCACCAAGCATTTCAGAAGGAGCAAACTAGTCATCCTTCTAGAGAATACCAGCTCCTGTCAACACATAAAATTACATAAACACATAAAGGCTAAGTGATAAGTCATAGCACGTAGTTTGTTTGTTTGTTTGTTTTAAATAGGAAGTAATATTGAAGACTAAAAGAAGAGCATCACATAGATACTGTCAAAAAATGAGGTGGCTGAGTGGGTAGTTTGCTGCATTGGGGCAGCGCTGAGGTTGAGCCCAGGACCTCATGAATACAAGGCAGACTACGCCATGTCCAGACTGAAAATGTATGCTCAACAGAACTCAAAACAATTGTCTTGCTGGGAGTGTCTGAGGGATTTGAGGTAAAAGAAGGGAGTTGTTATTGTAAATCTAATTGGCTTTCTAATTCAAATTCTGGTGTGTTTCCTTATGAAACAAGATTTTTTTTTTGGTAGAGAAAAGTGATGTTAGGTTTCTGTACCCCGATAATAGGCTTCTCAGCCAACTCAGTAAACCAGATCAAGCCAAATTAAAAGTAAAAGACCAAGTTTATTTGGGCAAAGGACTCCTGGGTGACCCCCACCCCCACCCCCAGACCCCAGAGACCAAGGCTGGGGAAGGGGATGGGAAAGAAATCACATAGCCAGTCTAATGGGCAGGGCTTAAATATCCTATAGCCACAGGATGAAGACTCGTCCTACACACACTGAATTTGTGCCCACTCATAAGGCTTTAGGGGAGAATTGTGCAGCTGGCAGTGTGAAGGCATAGACTTATCATTACAAAACTTTATTTCCAGAAAAGACCATTTAATGTCTTCGAGCAGGGCCCAGGTCTAAGAATCTGGAAAGAATCTCAGGAATGGACCTGACAGCCAATAGATTCAAAACTTACCTTCGCTCCAAAAGTTCAGCCAGCAGATTCAAGGCTTGGGTTTGCACCAAAAGTTTAGCCAATAGTTATTATACCCCATACTCCTTTGCCCAATCCTGAAATGCTAAGACATGTAGCACCCTGATTACATATCTTTTTATTTAGAAACCTCCTCATGGGCTAGAGAGATGGCTCAGAGGTTGAGAGCACTGACTGTTCTTCCAGAGGTCCTGAGTTCAATTCCCAGAAACCACAAGGTGGCTCACAACCATCTGTAATGATATCTAGTGCCCTCTTCTGTATACTGTATACATAATAAATAAATAAATAAATAAATAAATAAATATTTTGTAAAAAGAAACCCCCTCATTTCTGAGCTAGGGACTGAATCCCTCTGCTGTATCAGAATAAAGGGGTTTGGCTCAGGTTCATTTGAACCTGTTCAAAAGAATAATGTGACTCTCAGGTGCTTGCATTGAATCCCGCTCCCTTGTGGTCTTTGGGGTCTCTTAACATGGGTACATCATCAGCTTCAGAGGAAGAGCCATTGCTTGGTGGTTTTTCTGAGAGGCAGGGTTTGGAGATGCAGGAATGGAGCTTTCTCTGCTGGAAGTTCCAGCCAACCAAGAAGATCCAGGTGCAGCCTGCAACAGTTTGAGTTATAACTGTGTGGTTCTGTGTATCTGTATGAACTCAGGATTTACTTAGTCTTCTAAAATTTCCCAGGTGGGGCTGTAGAAATGGCTCAGGGTTAATAGCACTGGCTGACCTCATAGAAAATCCACATGGTGACTCATAACTACCAGTAACTCCAGCTGCAGGGAATGAAAGGCCCTCTTTTGGATTTTGAGAGTACCAGGAAGACACATGGTACACAGACATATATGGAGACAAAGCATCCCAACACATAAAATATAAATAAATAAATTTAAAAAAACATTTAAAAGAAGTCGAAATGTAGTTTGGTAGTGGTGGCACATGCCTTTAATCCCAGCACTAGGGAGGCAGAGGCAGGTGGATCTCTGTGAGTCTGAGTCCAGCCTGATCTACAGAGTGAGTTCCAGGACAGGCTCCAAAGCTACACAGAGAAACTTTGTTTCAAAAAGCAAAACAAAACAAACAAACAAACAAAAAACCATGTCACCTAAGCTCTGGTCACTGCAAGAACTTGAATGCAATAACTAACTTGCTCACTGACTGTCTCCAGTACACACTGGCTTGAAGTAACAATTTTCCTCTAAACAAAAATGACTTGGTTACTGTTCTGTTTTATAAAGAGACACCATGACTGTGATAACTCTTATAAAGAGCAACATTTAATTGGTGCTTACTTACAGTTTCAGGCAGTTAGTTCATTATCATATTGGGAAGCCTGGTGGCATGCCATGGTGCTGGAGAAGTAACTGGGAGGTTTACATTTGGATCCACAGGCAGCAGAGAGAGAATGGTCTTAGATTTGGCTTCAGAAATGTCAAAGTCTACCCTAGACTGACACACTTCCTCCAACCAAGCCACACCTCCTAATTCCTCCCAAGTAGTACCACTTTCTGGTAAATAAGACTTCAAATATATGAGCTTGTGGGGCTATTCTTATTCAAACCATCACACAAAATGGAGTCTACTTGGAGAAGCTGACAGTGGAAATGTTGCAGCTGGGCCTGGAATCTCCTGTCAGTCTGCAGAAGAGGGAGTTGAGGCTTGGTCACATCCTCAGAGGCCATCCATCGCACACGCTTGCAGCCATGCCTGATGACCTGAGCTCAATCCCTAGGACCCACATGGTGATGGAAGAAAAAAACTGACTCCTGGAAGCTGTTCTCACAGCTCTGCGTGGCGGCTGCAGCTCACACATTCACACATACCTCACACCCACAATAGATAAATGTAAAAACAATTTGCAAGAATTGAGCTATTAAGATATTTAATATCTTTTATATAGGGCTTTATTATAAAGGGCTCAGAGCTGATGTGAAGAGCTCCCAACAGCAGTCAGGAATGGGACAATCATCACAATTTACTAAAATCCATTAATCAATGAGCTCATCGTTATATGAAAATTTATTTTAAAGAAACTAATGGGTGACTGTGACAGAGTGACAGGAAACCAATTCATTATCTCAAATGAAGCATTTATTCTCCCTTCCCATATCAACCATGCCCCCATAATCAAATAGTAATGAGTACACATGTCTCTTTATAAAGGTTCTTTGTCTAATAGATGAAAAAGAAATTAAAGGATTAGAATATTAGCATTTTGCATCTCCAATGAATTAATAAATGTAGGCATTTATATTAATGGCTGAGAATGTCACAGAAAAAAAAAAAGATAATCAAATATCCTAGGAAAGAGAACATAGCAGTGTGGAGTTGCTGATGTTCTGAGCCCAGCTGATTGATCTCTGAGTGTAGCTTTTGAGTCCCTGAACTAAAATCAGAGCTGTGTGTGAACCACACAGGTATCATCAAAATCCAGACTATGAGGGAGATGTTACAACTCTTCAGTAGACATCAAATTATAGGAATGATTCCTAAAAATTGAGTCTTTTAGGTAAACTAAAGAGATAATATGAAGGAATCTGCAGATTATAGGAAATGTCAGCAATGTGCAGTGCTTTTGTACTTAGCCTGAGCCAAAAGGCTAAGCAGGGGAGTCATACTTTGTAATGAGGATAACTAAGGCATAGTGCCTAGAAATAGACATTTAGGTGGTAAAATTGCTAACTGCCATGAGGGAGGGAGTGGTACAAGGTTCATGAGGACTTCTGTTTTAATGAGGACAGAACAATGAAGACTAGATTTATCCTTCTGTTCAAACTCAGAAAGATAATAGGCCAATAATATAAAGCAGGGGGTGGGGAACACTTGTCTGCAGACACCAAATATCTTGCTTCAAAGAGCAGTGACCATTGAAAGGAGTAATAAATGAGGTGGGGTCTAGAGTGACCTCAGCTTAGCCTGTATAGAATATCCTAACCAGACTGAGAGGCCAGTCAGGAAAGTGTCCATGTCTGTCCATCTGTCCATGTTGTGACTACCCAGAGTTGAGGAGATAAAGCTGAGATTTCAGGACAAGGTAGTTTGTGCCAGGGAGAGACAAACGTAGTCAGAGGTTTCTGACCTGGCCCACCCCTCAGGTCTGAACCCATTCATAACTGCTTAGTCCCAAATAATCACACAGAAGCTGTTATTCATTACAAGCTTTGGCTTATGGCTCAGGCATATTACTTGCTAATTCTTAACCTTAAACTAACCCATGACTCTTACTGTGTTTGGCCACGTGGCTTGATGCCTCTTTTCAGAGCAGCATTCTAGTCTTCTTTCCTCGGCGGAGGGCTGTGTCTCCTCTTCCCACAGTTTTTTTAGTCGTGTAGCCCCACCCATACTTCATGTCTGCCTTCTGGCCAATCAGCATTTTTGTTAAACCAACAGGAGTAATGAATATTTACAATGTAGAAAAGCATAATCCCACAACATTCCCCCCTTTTTCTTTTTAAAACAAGAACCCAATTCTAATAATTTTTGTATTGCTTTTTTCCCTCACCATTATCTAACTTGTAACCAATACTGTAAGCAAAGACAAACATCCATAAATCATTTTGGGGGAATGTGGGCATAGTTCTCTAAACTACTTCCTACTGATTGGGGGTGTTGGTAATTCTTATAAGGATCCTAAGAAAATTCAGGATGATGGTCAAATCCTGACTGAATCATTCTGTGAAATTGAGTCATCTCAACCAGTCTCCTTGAAGTTGTTCTGGATACAGAGTTCAGAGGAAACTGCAACAGAAGTGCTCTGAAACGCTGGATCATCTGGGTCATTCATTCTCATCTGAGGTTTTTCAGAGGACCTTCCTCAATCAACCTGGATTTTCTTAACCCAGAATGAATCCACAACCTCTCATTTTCTGTGGAAATAAAAAGAAAACTTCTTCTCCAAGGTAACATATCTTTTGACTTGAATTTTGAAGTCAAGGCATTTATATAATATGTAGGTTGGATTAATCAGCAGCATTTATAATCAAATATCTCTTAGCAGATCTATCTCCTTCTTTAACAGTCAAACAATTCAAAGACAAAATTACATACAGTGTCCGGACTCTCTATGTATTTCCCATCTTTATGTGGCATATATATATTAAAGATTTACTTATTTATTGTGTATACATTATGCAGAAGAGGGCACCAGACATCATCACAGATGGCTATGAGCCACCATGTGGATGCTGGGAACCGAATTTAGGACCCTTGGAAGAACAGTCAGTGCTCCCAACCCCCGAACCATCTCTCCAGCCCCTATATAATTTTTTTTACTTTATGTTTTTAAGAACTTTATCCTTTTTATTTTCTCTTTTCTCTCCCAAGCCTACATATATTTTCAAATACACTGTAAACCATTTAGAGGTATTTTTTTGTTTGAATCTGTCTTTACTGTGTATCTCTATTCTTTTTCTATTTCTGATCATACCTTTATTCTACTAAGGCAAGGCTAGGATCATGATGGCTGACTCTACCCAGCTCTACCCAGCTCTACCCAGCTCCTTGGTGTGTGAGAACTTAGCTTCATGGCAGAGTTACTGACAGGAACCATGTTTATCATCCCAACTCTGGGGATTTTAGGAACCACACTGCCACCAAGTAGAGCCCTGCCACCCTCTGCTCATATACAGCAGTTAAATGTTTGGCAGCAGGGCCTTTTAACAGAGCCCCTCAGTTTTTGCCAGCTACTAAGGCTGAGTCAGGAAACCTTTCTTAAAAGAGTTCACCTCTGCTCACTGCCAACAGAGACCACCTCAGGAACACTGCTAAGAAGAAGGCATACTTGGCTCTGTTTCCTTTTCTTGTCTGTATAGCAATAACCTTCAGTTGGTCATATGCAGTTCATGCTTATGCTGAGGCTCTTGTGAGATTTCTGAGGACCAGTCTTGTTGCAGCTTAAGCTACATATAGCAAGCCCAACATTTTGTAGCTCTAGACTCCACACCACTCTGAACCAAGACCCACTAGGAAGCTGTTTTTGGCTCTGTGATTTCAGAACACGATGTCCACATTCCCAAGACGTGGGGTGGATGGTTTCAATGGATTATGAATAATTGTCATTATTTAGAGTGATTGGTTACAAATTGGTTTTTTTTAAAACTTTATTTTATTTACTATTTATTTATTTATTTGCCTTGGTGTTTGCCTGGAACTGGAACTACAGACAGTTGTTAGCTGCCATGTGGGTGCTGGGAATCGAACCTGGGTCCTCTGGAAGAGCAGACGGTGCTCTTAACCGCTGAGCCATCTCTCCAGCCCCTACAAATTGTTTTTATGATTAGAAAAAAAAAAAGCTGAATAAAGGAGATTGAAGTCAGGGTTCTTGTTTGAAAAAAAAGAAAAAAGGGATACAGATATGAAAGGATATAAGGGTAGATTATTGAATCTACTCTGAGAAAAGGGGAATACAGATATGATAGGATATAAGGGTAGATTATTAAATGTACTTTTAAAAAACAATTGCTCGTTTTAAATAATTTATACTACATTCGGTTTACGTATATTGTATACAAACTGCGGATGTTGATACAAAGTTGAGATTAATTTTGTTACTGTACATACATTTCTATGTTTTCTTCAAGGTTTTGTACCTATACAGTTCATTTAACAACGTAATACAAATTGCTAGTCCTTGAAAGTTATTATTACCAACTTATTAGGATATAAAGAAATATGAGTTAGAGTTAGACATTACAATCAAACTTATAGTCATATTAGATATGCTTTCAGGGTCAAACAGAGATGTATTTTAGATAGACAGGTCTTCTTCAGACACTTCAGAGATCTACAAAGTATGATATAATAATAAATTTCTGGCCCAGCCTTTCTGGCCTAGCCCTGAGGTTCAGACCCACTTGCAGCTCCAAATAATCACACAAAGGCTTATATTAATTTCACACTGATCGAACTATGGCTCAGACATACTGCTAGCTAGCTCTTTCACCTTAATTGAACATTTTTCCATTCATCTGTCTAGCCATGTGGCTTGGTACCTTTTCTCTGAGCTGCATAGCTGTGCTCTGCATCCGCTGGCTTCTCTGCTGGTGTCTCTCTGGCATCTCTATTCTGCTCTTCCTCTTACCAGAGTTTTCTTAGTCTGATAGCCCCACCCACACGTCTCATTTGCCTTCAGCCAATCAGCGTTTTTATTAAACCAGTAGGCGGGACAATTATTTACAGTGCAACAGAACAGAATCCCATTACAATATGGTATTTAAGATATTTTAATAACAGATTCTTTTCATTTTTATGACAATGAGACATCTGCTCCTGGTAGCACCAATCTACTTCAGAGAAAATAATGAGCACTGAAGAAACTCCGTATGGAATTGACCTTCTTTGTGGCAAAAGTTAACCACTGGGCAAGAAAGAGCCTTGATTGCTGACAGTATGATGTCCAAAATGAATAAGCAGGACATACAAAAAAAGAACTACTGAAGCTTGCCAGGACAAAGTAGGAAAGTTTTTAAGAATATCCTGCTTCACAGAGAAGTCTGTCAGATATACTAAGCCTGTAGGCCAAAAATGGATGCTTCAACGATACAGAGGAACCTTGGGTGACTGTCCAGGCAGCCAGCTGTTTCATTTTTCACATTTTTTGGAAGTTGCTTGCTTGCACTTCCTGTTTACTTAGTTAATATTATTTCCTTCTTAGGTCTTTGAGGAAACTGAAGATAAGATAGTTATAGTTTTTAATGACAGTTTTAAAAGAGGTTAAAGTATTTAAGTTTGAAAAACATCAAAAGATAGTTTTCAGTTAGTAATACAAGTTAGACAGAAAGTGAATTAAGTGCAATCCTTTGGCTAATAAGATAAATAATGGAATATTTTCTTTGAATTTGTCAATTGTTAATGGACTGGACATTACTCATGTAATTATTGCTTGTATATATTGTATATAATTATTGTGCCTATTGTATATAGTTTTTCCTATGTTAGTTATAACCTTCTTTTTATCTTTGACACAAAATGGGGTATGTGGCGGTATACTGTATATTTAATAAAATCAGCCTGGAATCTTAGAGGACAGAATCACTCACAGTACATACAAGAGCAAAATCTCACAGCAGACAGGTGCACAGAGAAGGCACCTCTGAGGCACTCATCAACTCAGGTATGGATGGAAATTGCCAAAAGCCTGAAATGAACCACTCAGGGGTCAAGATGACCATTTTCAGGATCCCACCAGCAAAGCCTGTGGCTTCCTTGCCCCCCCCCCCAGGAAGAAAGCTACAAGGGCAGAAGGATTCTAGGAGTCAAATCCATGAGGCAAATGGGGCTCATGCCCTCCCTGCTCAGCCCCTATGCAGAAATGCTTAAACCACAGGCCTCAAAATGCCCCAGCAGTTTCCAAGCAACTTGCATTCCAGGAAAAAAAAAATCTCAAGAATGTGTTCCAGGAATGCGAAACACTGAAGAGCAGCAAGACAAAAATCATAGTGCATGTGTGTGTGTGTGTGTGTGTGTGTGTGTGTGTGTGTGTGTGTGTGTGAGAGAGAGAGAGAGAGAGAGAGAGAGAGAGAGAGAGAGAGAGTATGGGGGTGTCAAGACCCAGTATATGAATAAACAGCATCTTTAATGATAATGAAAAAAACCCAGAAATGATAGAGCTGACAGAGGACAGTGTGAAGCAACTGCTACAAATGTAGTCCAGACAGCTAACAGTGGAGGAAAAACTGAGATCGTGAGGGATGAACACATGAGAAAGATTGAAATGCATTTTGAGAGATGAAAAATAACAAAAATTGAAAAACTTAACACATACACACACAAGAAGATTATTACACACAGCAAAAAAAAAAAAAAAAAAAGTTTATCAAATTGAAAATACAATTGGGAATTACTCAAAATGAAAGGCAGAGACGAAAGACAGAACAACAGCTTGGTGAGCAAGGAAGTAAGCGCAGGCGTAGATTCCAGGTCACAGCCATCCCTGAGAGAGGTGAAGATCTCAAAACAGGAACTTGAAGCAGAAACAACAGCACCCATTGCGGGCAGCACAGCACTAGGAAGGCTAAGTCGGCAGATCGCTAAGTTAGAGGCCAGCCATGGTGAGTCAAGGACAGACAGAACTATATAGAGAAAACCCGTCTCAAAAAAACAAAACAAATAAGCGGAGAAAAAGGAAACAAAGAGAGTAACTCTGTTACTCAAAAAAAGGAAACAAAAAGAGTAACTCTGTTGCTCAAAAAAAAGAAACAAAGAGAAACTTTGTTACTCGGTGTCTCACCCTGGCTTGTCCAGCTAGCTACCTTTCCTACACCGCGCATGTCCACCTGTCTAGGGATGGCACCACCCACACTGAGCGTGCTCCTACATCAATCAGCAATCAAGAAAATGCCCCCAAAAATATGCCCACTGTTCTGGTGGAAGCTCAACCTCAAGCTCTGGCACCTTGGCACCCACATACCCGAAGAGTCTGGAATGTTCTGGAGGAAGCCCTCCTCTCTCTGCCTAGACCCTGCCCCTCAGAAAGAGTCCTGCCAAATACGATTTCTACCTAGGGATGCTCAAGACCACTCCCACAGGATACTTCAACTGCACCCCAGAAAATAGATATATCAGGTGTTTTTTTTTTTTTTTAAATTTCTCTTTCCTGTCTCCTGGGGGCATTGAAGAATCCCTGGGTGTGCTTTACCCATTAATCCAGGACTTTTTCTAATTTGGTCTAATTTGGATTGCTATGCCGACAGAGAGGCTCATGGGAGCAGAAACTTTTCACCCACAGGCCAGTCTGATGGGGGCAATTCCTCAGCTGAGGTGACTTCTTCCCATACTGACAACCAAGTTTAGCCAAAATAAGGGAATATTTGTTCTTTTTTGTTTTTCAAGACAGGGTTTCTCTGTGTAGTCCTGGCTATGGCTATCCTGGAACTCAGTAGACCAGGCGGGCCTCAGATTCATAGATCCACTTGCCTCTGCCTCCCGAGTGCTGTGATTAAACATGTGTGGGGTGTGTCACCAACACCTGGTAGGAATTTCCTTTTGTAGGAAATAGTGGCTGAAGCCAGATGTTTTGTGGCAGACATATGCCTGTAATTCCACCATTCATTCATGAGACTGAAGTCTGAGAATCTTGAATTTGAGGTGGAGCCGAGCTACATAGCAAGACTGGCTTAAAAAACCAAAAGGAAGGAGAGAAGGAAGGAATTCTTCCAGTTTACTCAAAATTATTAAACCCTGAATTCAGGAAGTCCAAGGAACCCAAACTACCTATATATATATATATTGATATATATATATCAAGATGTATCAAAATAAAATTTCTTAGAGTCAATAATAAAGATAAATTTTATAATAATCAAAAGGCAAAAATACAACTGATTTTTTTTGTTTGTTTTGAGAACTGGCTATGTAATAGGTTTTTCTGTTTCTTCACTGACACAGTAAGCCAGCTCAAGCCGAATTGAGAACGTACAGCATCAGGTTTATTGAGAGCAGAGCAACTCCTGGGCAGGTTCCTTGATTTCAGAGATGAAGGCCAGAGAAATGGGCTAAGGCAGGAAGGTTTTATAGATTGTAGGTGAAGGATGATAACATGTTCACTACAAACTGGGTTTGTGCCTAAGTATGATCAAAAGATGGAGACTTGGGTGACTGGAGGCATCTAAGAAGGAAGATGCTCTAGCCACCAAGAATGCAGAACTGAGACTTTGGAGCCTTTCATTTGTTCAAAGACTCATTGAATGGATAATGTTTAAGGGAGGGGAAGAAAGAGAAAGAAAGAGAGAGAGAGAGAGAGAGAGAGAGAGAGAGAGAGAGAGAGAGAGAGAACAGGAATGGAGCTTCCTGGACCAGGCAGGGGTATGCATGGGGTGAGCCAGAGGCTTCAAACAAACACTACAGATGGAGATGACCTAGACTCTTATTTTTGTTTTACTGAGATTTTTTTTCATAAATACGTCCCCCCCCACTCCTCCCAGTTCCTCCATACCTCACCCCTCCTATCCAGTTCCACATCCTTGTTAAAAAAACAAACAAGTAGCTGAGAGGTAGTAGCACACACCTTTAATCCTAGTACTCAGGAAACAGAGGCAGAAGATCTCTGAGAGTTCGAGTCCAGCCTCTGATATACAAAGTGAGTACCAGGACAGCCAGGGCTACACAGAGAAGCCCTGTCTCAAAAAAGCAAAAAGGAAAAGAAAATAAGTAGTCATCTAAGAAATAAGATAAACTTAAAAAAACAAACAAATTAGAATATAACAAAACAACCAAACCCCTCCCCCAAAAGATCCAAACAAAAAGCATAAGAAACAAATATAAATAAAAAGAAAGACACTCAGAAATCCCATTAAACAAACAAACAAACAAACAAACAAACAAACAAACAAATAAATAAATAAATAAATAAATAAATAAATAAAATACCCAAACCGAAAGTTCTGATCTATAACCAAAGGGTCTGTAAGGTAGAGGGGGATCCACCCTGCCTTAACATTATGAGATAAAGAACTCTCCAAAGATGCTTTAACTTCACTGTGTTGGTATCTGCTGCTGGGTGGGGGCCCCTTAAGAGTGGTTTATTCCCCCAGTGAGATTCCCTTGGAAAAAATAACTTTTCCTTTGCCAGTGGTTATGAATTAAAGATAGCTTCTGTGTTAGGGAGGAGAGGTGTGCCCACAAGGAAGGCACACAGCAGGTGTGGGAGCAGCTGGTCACCCTGTGGCTGCAGTCAGGAAACAGAGAGATGAATGTTGTGTTTCCTTTCTCTTCTCTCCTGGAACCTCAAAAGTATTAATGGTGTCGTCCACATTTAGACCCACATATAGGGTCTTCCTACCTCATTTAACTCGACCTAGAAACTCCCCAAAAAATATGCTCAGGGATTCTTTTTCTGCTTGAATCTAAATTCTGTCAAGCTGCAAACCAGTATGAACCACCTAGTTCTGTGTGCGAAGAGACTGGAAGGGCCTGAAACCAAGAGTTAGCAGTGACAAGTTCTTTTGTGTGTCCAGAACTTTTTTTTTCATTCACTATTGTAACCTATGTAAACAAATACCTTGAGTGAAAATACTTCACTCATAAATCACATATTCCTTGGGAACAAAATTCATATTTTTGGAACCAATTCACAGTTTTAGCTTCTTTGATGACATCAGCCCTGGCTGTTTCTGTCTGAATCACTTTGTGATATTTGGTGCCAACCAAAATCTAACAAAATCAGTAAGCATTCTAAAAGAAAATAAATTACATACAGGATCAAATTAGAGACAGATAATAGTATGTTTTAAATGTAGGACTTCCTGTTCTGGTTAATGATAATATTTGGCAGGGGACGGCAGATGGGGAGCAGTGACCGACCGTGAAGTTGGATCTGGCAATCCTCCAACCCTTCGGATCTCACTGAGGGACTCCTGTGCTTTGAAGGATTTTACGGTTGTTTTGTAATCAAGGAGGCCGAGGTGTCACCATTATAAATGCTGCTGAAAGAGCCTCATGTTTCCAATCTTCTAAAGCAAATACTATAGTACGTCTCAATTTCACTTAACAAAAACTTCTGATAACTGCACACCAAACAAGAACAAGCCTCAGTAAGCCTGGCGACGAGCCACAAACCCTTAACAACACCAAAAGACCATGTCTCACATCATGGACAATCAGCACAGTCCTAATATTAAACCAAAAGTCTGAGAGTCTGATACAGGTACAGCCTGCTATGAAATTAACTGCTCACAGAGTCAGCAGGAAAGTAAAAACTGTACCATCAAACATCTGTTGTTTGTGAATGATGAGGGTCAGGCCACGTGAGATCAGCTGCTTACAGCACCAGTGCTCTTGCCTTTTCCAAGGAACTACCTCTATTCTGCAAAGATCAGCAACAGAGTTGCAATGTCCTTCAATTCAAATTAATCCAGATTTTCCTCTTTCCCTGATTTCTGATCCACCAAGATGTGAGCAAGCAGCCTCCCCCGTGAACCCACACCCTCCTTGCACCCATTGTGAACAGGAGTGGTCACCAACCATATATCCCTGAGGCAAAGAGCCCAAATAAACCCCCCACCCCCACCTTAAAAAGCAAGCAGAACGACTGTTAGGTTAGGGTTAATCTATTTGATGTGGAAATGAAAGAATAAAACCAACCTCAGTGGTAGTGGTGGAGAGGGCTGACTTTTAATCAGAACAGCCAAGGACACTAGCTTCTCCTTGGGAGTGGACACTGTGCCCAGGTGCAGGGGGCCTGAGGCTTCTCGGGGCAGAAAAAGGAACTAATGCAAGGGTTTTATTCTTTTTTATTATTATGAATAAAGAAGTCACATTTTCTATCCTTGTATATCCTTATTCAAGGTCCCTTCCCCCGCCCACCAAGAACTACTGAAAAGTTTTATCAATGGATGTGCTCTTTGTAGTTCCAAGGCCAAATGAGTTCAGCAGATGTTCTTCTTACTGAGTTGGGTTTTTTGTTTTGTTTTGTTTTGTTTTGTTTTGGTCAGGCAGGTGGTCTTACCAGTATCTGAGTTAGAAGTTTTTCAGCTCAGCTCGGCTGAGGCTTCTTGTTGTAGGTTGATAACCCTTAATGACAACAAACAAAACAGCAAAACCCATGAGTGTCCGCTTTGATTATCAGTTATAAAAACATTTTCAAGGGGCTGCGGAAGTGGCTTGGTGGCTAAGAAGACCAGGGTTCAGTTCCCAGCCCCCACAGTGGATAGCTCTCAAAAACATGGAACTCCAGTTCCATGGGATTTAACACCCCCTTCTGGCCTCCACAGGCACTGCATGCACATGATGCACATACAGATATGCACATACACATAAATAAAACAAATTTGAGAAACATTTCCAACTATAAAAAAGGAACATAGTACTGTGATACCATGCCTACTCATTCAGTGTGGTACAGAATTCAAAAGTTGAGTTTTTACTGCAACCTTTGATAAATATAGGGGAGGAAATTACTTTCGGAAGAAGCATTAGGAGCTCCTAATTAAACTGAATTATGAACGTGCATAATAGATCTCAGGATATGTATATGTGAAGTAAAGGTTATTTTCGTTCCAAATGATTCAGTGGGTCAGCCATGCAGGCATGTATAGTGCCATGAGATGAGGAGCAGATGAACGGCATGGCATTTCTCAGGCAGAGGACCACAATGATAATCCTTAATAGTCCTGATCCCTAGGAGCACATTGAAGGTAGGACTCCCAGGGCTACATTTCAACAGTCATAGAATGCCGCAGCCATCTTCTGTTCAGCATGGCTGGCTCCCATTCAAGGGTTCTGGACTTCTAGAACCAGCCTCTATCAGAACCTCTCTGCAGGGACATCTTCTTGGAAGTGAGGGATGCCCTCCCAGTCCCCTAGTTCTGACAGGGCTCTTCTAGCTCAGTTGACATCTACCTTAGCAACACTTTATTTCTTCAGAACAAGGTGGAGACAAACATCCTCTAATGAGATGGAAAAAAATGAATGAGCAGAGAGGGGGCAGATGGGAGTACGCTACAAGCTGGAGCTGGGCCTCCTAGCGGCTGCTGTGTCCTGATACTGACAAAATGACTTACCAGTAACATCTTCAAACAGCAGGAAGATCTGACGGTAGGAGCTGGGCATGGCAATACATGCATCGAATGCTAGTACTCAGAAGGCTAAGGCAGGGGGATTGCTGTGAGTTTGAGGCCAGACTGTGCTATATAGTAAATATCAAGTCAGCTAGGCCTACATAGAAAGAAGGAAAGGTGGGAAGAGAACACCGTGAATACATCATAAGAGTCTGGGCAGATCTTATACTTAATGCCCTCTTGGAAGAGCATTACTGTCGTCTTTTGTGAACTTCTATGGCCAAATACCTGAAACTCCGAAATACACAAACAGAAAAATTTACCATGCACTGTTTCGGGGACTGAGGAGTCTGAGAAGGAGGTGTCAGTGAGTTGACCTTCCTGATGCACCCCAAATGATGGAAGAGAAGACACTGCTCCCGACTGATAAGGCTACTAACTCACTTTTTAGTGCCTCACTTCTTAATACTGTCATGTTAGGGGCTCAGCCTCACGTGGTAAGACCATAGCAAGTATCACTCTATGAAAATAAAAAAAGCGGGGCTGGAGAGATGGCTCAGAGGTTAAGAGCACTGACTGTTCTTCCAGAGGACCTGAGTTCAATTCCCAGCAAAACCACATGGTGGCTCACAACCATCTATGATGAGGTCTGATGCCCTCTTCTGTAAAACTGTATGCATAATAAATAAATAAATCTTAAAAAAAAAGAAAATAAAAAAAGCTCATACATCAGAGAGATCCAGCTATAGTCTTCACAGTGAGACATGGAGTTCCTGTGTAAAATATAATTGCAAAATTCTTATGTCCAGTCATTCAGGCAGCCATTTTATCCTGTGCTGTATGTGAGGCACATATTATATCTTGTCTGTTTACATACATATATGTTATATGCATAATTATCTCTGGGGGATCCAGAACCCCCAGCAGATAGCAAAATGCAAGAATGCTCAAGTCTCTTATATAGAATGTTTTCCCTACCTGCATCTAAAATAAGGAAGGAAGGAAGGAATGAAGGAAGGAAGGAAGGAAGGAAGGAAGGAAGAAGAGGTGTGCTGTGTACAGTACAGGAACAAATAGACACAGTAGTGCTCATGGCACAAATGCCATAAGAGTTTACTGTCAACATCAGCACCATTATTAAAATGCTCTGCAGCTGCTGACATGTGGGAAATGCCTAATAAATAGCAGCTATTTATATTACTACTACACTGTACATTTTCATATTAAGTAACATTCATAATAAAGATTCATTGCAGATTCCTAAGGCAAATATTTGAAGACATAATCACAAAGCAGAGCTTGGTGGCCTGCCCCCCTTCAACCTCCGTTATCACTCTGAGATGAAGAAACCCCCTCACAGAGGCTCGACTTGTACAAGGTCACATGTGCACAAGCTGGGACTAAAACTGAGTCTGGACTCTCTAAACACCCCTTCTTCCCTTGAATGAAGCAGATAAGGACAGAATAAACTGGAGGAGTGTTTACATTTCTTCATTCATCCAACCAACTGGGAGACATGTTTTTCCCCTCTACTGTTTGATCATCAGTGAGCTATATGTCAGACCAACCTAGGCCCTAGAGGGAACCCGATACTGTTGTCTTGCTAAATGAACTTGTGGCCAAACTACATCTAAAGATATATGTTTAGACACGTGGGTTAGTGATACTCTCAAACCTTGGCCATAGAAGCCTCTTCTGCAGTGAGCAGCAATTGATGCAGAGACACATAACCACTCAAAGTGCCAAGAATAAATGAGTGTTGAAAGTTCAACTCTAAATGGGACTTGTATATCAACCTTACCCCCCCCCCCAGGCTAAGGGAACATGGCCAAGGAGGATACAGGAAGGATGTTAGAGCCAGCAGATGAGGATGCAGGATGTTAGAGCCAACAGATGAGGATGTAGGGAAGATGTTAGAGCCAGCAGATGAGGCTACGGGGAGGATGTTAGAGTCAGCAGATGAGGATGTAGGGAAGATGTTAGAGTCAGCAGATAAGGATCCAGGGAGGATGTTAGAGTCAGCAGATGAGGATGCAGGGAGGATGTTAGAGCCAGCAGAAGGGTATGCAGGGAGGATGTTAGAGCCAGCAGATAAGGATGCAGGGAGGATGTTAGAGCCAGCAGATGAGGATGCAGGGAGGATGTTAGAGCCAGCAGATAAGGATGCAGGGAGGATGTTAGAGTCAGCAGATGAGGATGCAGGGAGGATGTTA
>PVIH01023230.1:0-25293 GCA_004025045.1 Sigmodon hispidus
GGGGAAGGGCAGACGGTGGGGCAGAGGTGGGCTCAAGGGAGGAGGAAGGGGGAAGGGCAGACGGTGGGGCAGAGGTGGGCTCAAGGGAGGAGGAAGGGGGAAGGGCAGATGGTGGGGCAGAGGTGGGATAAAGGGAGGGAGGGGGAAGGGCAGAAGTATTAGGGAGGAGGTGGGGTGTGGTTGTGGGAGGGTGAACAAATGGGCAGACCCACACGGGTGGATTCATGGCTAGTAGCCTCCACGTGGCAATGTAAGGGCCCTGATCCGGATGGCCACATGGTCCTGGAACAAAAACTTTACTCTCCACCTGTGAAATAATATTCAAGTTAAAGGTTCCCTCTCTGGGCCACCCGACATTCATCTCCACCCATTCTGTCTTACAATATGTGATCCACTTCTTTTTCTTCACATTGACTCCTTGGTGGCCGGCCCTCTCATGGACCTCGGACCAATGATCCAGGGTGAGACTCAAGGGAGTTGTTACTGTTTGCCCCATCTCTAGTGTTAGTATTAAACACAGAAATCCTACAACACAACACAGGACACAGACACGTGCTGCGCAGCTTCGACGTAAAACCGAAAACAGAAACTCCGAGGGAGGCTGTTCTGAGGGCCTGCCCCCCTCGTCTCCCACCAGGACCACGTATCCTTCCGATACGGGTTGAGTCCAAAAAAATCGGGCTCCAGACAGGTGAGTCCGGTGGACTCCAGAGGCCCGTGGAACGTCTTCCAGGGCTGCGGAAGTGAAGTCCGGCCTCGTCAGGCCCTTTCAACTCTCTGCCAGGTACAAACGGATCTGATCGAAATTACAGATTCAGGCAGATTCAGGCAGATTCAGGAACATATACACACACAGACTTAGACAATCACAGACAATTGCAGACCGCTGGCCAGCTTACCTCCTGACGGTGGGTCGGCAGGCCGTGAGCAGGGGTCTCACTTCCCAGCCAATGCACCAAAATGAAAGGCCTCTGGGGGAGGACTTCCCTTCAGGATGAGACCCCAGTACCCAGGAACGAGCCGAAACCATGAATCAGATGTAACAACAAGAGGATTTATTGGGGGGCGAAGGTACCTCCGGGCGGCAGCAACTCGGGGAGCTGACTGGCGCGCCCGAGCCTTTGTTCCAGCGCATTTTATAGCATAAGGGAAGCAGGAGGCAGGCTTACAGAAGCAAAAAGGCATGGTTATATGGAAAACAGAGAGATTATTTGTATATTTAAACAATAACTTTTACTTATTGGATGAGGGCTTAGTGGCAGGGAGAAACGGCGGGAAGAATCAGTTACTTGTTGGGAGGGGGAGTTTCTGATTACAGAGTTCCTGTGGTATGCAGTCCTGGTCACGTAGCTCCCTTTGGTATGCAGCAGCTCCCTTTGGTATGCAGCAGCTCCCTGCTATCCGATTGTCTCTTAGCAACCCTGCATTATCTGTCTGGTCGCAGCCTTGAGTTTGTGAGGGAAGGGATGTGGGGGCCCGGGTATGTCTGGGCAGGCCAGGACAAATTTTATCTACTAAACTGAATGTCTAAACTAAATGTCCTTCACAGGAAGGTGCTGTCAAGGAGCCCCAAGGCCTGAGACATTGCTGGATTTCAAGGTACTAAAATTCAAGATCTCAGATGTCTCTCAGGGACCCCTGTTTTCAAAGCTTGGCCCCCAGCTTGTGACACTTTTTTGGAGCCTTTAAAAAGTGGAGTCTGGAGCAGTTCGTCTAGTATCTGCTAGGCAGTGCATCTCCGTGACAGGTTCAGTGTCTCACGCATGCCCAAGAGGAAGGTTACCGCGAATGGAGCGGCGAAGGCGGAGCCCAAATGACGCTCTGCCAGGCTGTCGGCCAAGCCCGTCCCAGCCAAGGTGGACAGGAAGCCAGAAAAAGGCTGCCGCGGGAAAGGATAAATCTGCAGACAAAAAAGTGTAGACAGAAGGGAAGAGAGGAGCAAAGGGCAAACAGGCTGAAGTGGCTGACCAGCAGGCTACAGATGTGCCTGCAGAGAATGGAGAATGGAGAGGCTGAAAACCAGAGTCCAGCTTCTCAAGTAGAAGAGAAAGAAACCAAGTTCAACTAACCATCCATCATGTCTGTCAGTATCCCCGCCTCCCTTATTGTACGATCCAGAGGAATATTTTTATCAACTATTTTGTAAATGCAAGTTTTTTAGTTATCTCTAGAAACATTTTTAAAAGGTGGGTGCGCCGCTCCAAACCCCGACCAGTGTGTCTTCCTTCCTCCTCTACCTCCGAGGCACTACCACTTTTCTCATCCTCGGACGATGAGAGACACGATTTCTCTAATGAGGGTAGTGGAGGGCAGAGGCTGCCTCCTCCGCACGCTCCTTGCTCCTGATCCTGGGATCCCTCCTCTGACCGCTCTTCCTTGAGCCTCTCCAGTTCCTCAGCCCCTCGTTCTAGTTCTGAAACTCCTGCAGGGTCCTCCATGCATTCTCTCACTATAAACCAAATCGGCATAACTCCAGAGGGGAGATTTCCCTCCTTACTAGCTCGCGTGAGGTCCTTGCCCAGTTTCTCCCAGGAACTTTTCGTAAGAGATCCACTTACCAGAAACCAAGGCGCATAATGATCCACAGCATCTAAAAATTTCTGCAGCCCTTTTGGTTTCACTTTTACTCCATTTACTTTCAACAATTCTTTTAAGGCTGTCACTATCGAATGTGACTGACTAACTCCCATATTCTAATCTACTAACATTCTTTTCTTTTTATTTATTTATTTATTTTTATTTTATTTTATTTTATTTTATTTTTAAACTTTATTTTTATTTATTTAATTATTTGCCTTAGTTTTTGCCTGGAACTGGAACTACAGACAGTTATTAGCAACCATGTGGGTGCTGGGAATTGAACTCAGGACCTCTGGAAGAACAGTCAGTGCTCTCAACCTCTGAGCCATCTCTCCAGCCCCTCTACTAATATTCTATAACCCTTCAATAATACCTTCTCTGATCCTCTCCCAAACAGCCCCAGTTTAATCTGTTCCCGATCGGGTTAGAGCCACTCGTCAGTGACCGCCCCGATCCTCCGCTTCTATCTACAAGCGGAGTTCCTGCTTTACGCAGGTCCCACTATACCCGTGGGACTGATCCAGCTTAGCCCCCCTGCTTACCACAGTTCTGGATCCTTGCTGCTCCTTGGTGAAGCTCCCCGTACGGGCCACCAACTGCGCCGCGCCAAACCCCGACCAGCAGGAAAAGACACAGCACCAGGATCCTTCCGTGGCAATTGACCAGGTCCTTTATTTGAAAATCCTTGCAGCAGCCGCTCCCAGCCCGTGCAGCCAGCTTTAAACCCCAGGTTCACCACTCAGCTACTGCCACGTGGGCCTCTACCATAGGGCCACGCATACGGAAGCAAGCGAGTCAGCTCCGCACAAACCATATTTGGAGTTGTTTGTGGAAAGGAGCACTCGCCGTCGGGGTGGCGGAAGGCGGAAGCCAGCGCCATCTTTAAGGCGCGGCACTCACGCAGCTCCCAACAGGTGGGGAAGTCCCACCTCATCCCATTATTTAAGTGTAAATGATTTTTTAAGAGGTTAAGTCACTTGCTGGTTGTTTATTTTTTGGTACAACCAGAAAATAGCAGGATACTGAATCAGGAGAGGCTGCGACTGTCTCGGGGGTCACCCTAACATTCCGTAGAGAGGACTAGTTTTATACTCTACAACACAAAGCATACTAAATGGTAATTTGAGGTCTCGGTCATGCGTTTGTGTCTGGAATATTTTCAGTTAATATCTAGTCTCGTGTTTCTAGTAGAACTGTTTCCAAAAGAACCACTCCTCGGCCCTTGCCCTGTCAGATGTCTCTGGTCATGGCCGTCCATTTTCCTAACAATTGTGATAATGTGCTGTGAAAGATTGAAATTTTGAGTATGTACTGTATGTGGCATAAAATTGTGAGTCAGTGCAATTGAGAATTGTGAGCATTTCATTATTATGTGAAGTCTTAGGGAAAACTTGGCCAACTTTAAGGGTGGAATATCACTGGAATAAGTTTAAGGAGAAACAACATGTGTCTCGGGTATGTGAACACAATATATGACTCATCAGAATTTGGGTATGTGTGTTAAGAATTGAAATGTCTGTGTACTCTGCTCCTCAACCAATAAAATCTTAGTTGTGAAAAAGTTAAAAAAAAATAAATATATTCAATTGAATTCTCTAGAAAAAATGGAGAAATCTTTGTACTTGTACAACATACAAAGAAAGATATGCGCAAAAGAGAGAAAGGCTGAACAGCTTAATAATGAGAGGAGAATTGGTCCAGAACAGCCTTCCTTCACAGAAAAGCAAAAAACATTACTGGTTAATGAAGCTGAATTTTGCAAATATTTCAGAAAAAGTAATACCAATATTTTCATGCTTTAATAAACATTGAAGATGGGAGTCTTTTCAAACTCATCACATGAGGCTGGCAAGATGGCTCAGAGGTTAAGGACACTGACTGTTCTTCCAAACTCATCATACAAGACGGGCTAGCCACTCTTCAAAAACTAGGAGAGGACACAGAAAGCTAAAGACTGATGTACTTGATTAAAGTAGAAGCTGAAACATTTCACAAAATATGAGCAAACAAAACCCAAATGTACAAAACCAGATTGTACATCATGATTAAATAGGATTTCCTAAGAGATCAAGATGGTTCAGTAAAGCAATCAATAAACAGGATACATTACATCATCAGAATAAAGGACAAACACTGTACAATGAATGTGTCTATAGGTTGACAGTGACCATATAATAGTCATCAATCTTTTAGTAATAAAAAGATGCTGAAAATTATGAGGATCAGGGCATCCCTAACATAATCTTAGCAGAAAGTGTTAGGCATTACATAGAAGAATGTGAACATAACACAATCTCCATCTAAATTTCAACTGAATTCTTTTTAGAAGTTGAAAAAAACACTTTAAATTTCATATGTAAACATGGAAGAAACAGGACAACCAAAGTAATTCTGAACATTAAGAATATATTATATAAAAATCTATTTTCAAAAAAGATAAGTTTAAAAAAATAAAAGGAAAACTGCTAGAGGTTTCACCATCTCAGATTTTAAGTTACATTCTCTGTAGTAGAGTTATAGAAATAAAAACATATGGTTTGGGGCTGGAGAGATGGCTCAGCGGTTAAGAGCACCGTCTGCTCTTCCAAAGGACCCGGGTTCGATTCCCAGCACCCACATGAATAAAAGTGATTTGAGCCTGTTAAAAACAAAACAAAACAAAAAAAAAACAAAAAAAAACATATGGTTCTTACACAAAACAAGACACCTATCAATGGATTCGAATTGAGGACCCACACTTCTACAGCCTTTTGACAAAGAGGCCAACAGACACATTGGAGAAAAGAGCATCTTCAACAAAATGGTGCTGAACAACTGAATAGCTACGTGTAGAAAAATGAAACTAGATCATATATCCCACTCTGCACAAAACTCAACTCACATGCACCAAGGACCTCAACATAAGACTTAACACCCTGAATTTGAGAGAAGGAAATACAGGATATGTTTGAATTCTTTAGCACAAGAAAGAACTTTCTTATTTTTTTAAAAAAATGTATGCAAAAGTGTTTTGCTTCCATGTATGTATGCACACTAGTGTGCATCCCTGGTGCCTATGGATGTCAGAACATAACTTCAGGTTCCCTGGAACTGGACAGAGTTATGGATGGTTGCAAGCCACTATGGGGTTACTGAGAAACAAATACATGTCCTCTGCAAGAGCAACAGGTGGTCTTAACCATTAAGCCATTGCTCCAGCACCAGGAAAGGATTTTCTAAACAGAAACATTTTAACTCAGGTATTAAGACCACAATTATTAAATGAGACCTCGTGAAACTAAAAATATTTGTCCAGCAAAGAATACCATTACTGAAATGAAGTGAAGATATAGCCTGCAGAATTGGGGGAAAATCTTTACCAGCCATACATCTGATAGAAGGTTAGTATCCAGAATGTACAAAGAAGTTAAAAAAAAAAAACCCTAGACGTCAAGAAACCAAACGACCTAGTTAGAAATTGGACAAGCATGCTGGGGGAGACAGTCATTTTCCCTTACAGTCATGACAACTGGTGGTTTGGTCATGCCTCAGTGGATAACACTATACTCATTAACATATGAGAAACACTAATTGGACTTAGTGGGCTAAAATATATAAATAAGGAGAGAAATTTGGAAGAGAAATTTGTTAGAGGATCCTTGGTGAAGTTGGAGGGGGCTATACATGTGCCTTGTACATGTGTTAAAATTAAAAATATTATAAAATAGGACATGGAACTGAACAGAGAGTTCTCAAAAGGTGAAATAATACTGGATAAAAATCATTTTTTTTTAAATGTTCAACTTCCTTATCCATCAAGGAAATGCAAATTAAAGCTTCTTTGAGATTTTGTCTGACCTCAGTTAGAATGGCTAAGATTTAAAAAATACAGTGCTGGCAAAGATGTTAGGAAAGGGGAACACTTAACTCACAGTTGGTGGGAGTGACAACTGATCAGCCACTATGGAAATCAGTGTGACAGTGGCTCTAAAAGTTAGAAATAAATACACCACATAACCCAGCTATACCATTCTAGGGCATATTCCCAAATGACTCTGTTCCACTATAGAAATATGTGCCCATCCATGTTCATTGCTATTCTATTCACAAGAGCCAGGAAATGGAAACAGCCTAGAAATGTCAACTGGTGAATGGACAATGAAAATATCATACAATATTCAGCATAGCATTTTCCAGCTGTTCAGATAAAAGAATTCTGTTAGAGTGTGCCTTAAATTCAATCAAAGTGCTTGGTTAGTCCATAACACTGATACCACTATTGCCCAGTGGTAATGTCTTGCCAGCCTAGTCATTAGTGTAACTCACAAGGCTCACAGTTCAGTTGGTTGGTGATTATTTTTCTCTTCCAGTAACACACACAGAACCTTCCAGCACTCTGAAAGCTTCCAGGTCAGTGTCAGCTCAATTTCTTTATGTGACTTAATATGTGGTGTCTTCAACAAAGGGGTTGTACCATCACATGATGGACAGTAACTGTGAGTATTGGCAACAACCTGTAATGTGTAGGGAGTCATTGTGAACTTCCTGGTAAACAACTCTAGGAAGCAATACATTCCTGATACTGTGCTTTTTATTTGTGAGTATATGGTGCCTAACAGGCATAAATGCCCCATATAGAATACTTCTACTTTAATTCTTTTAATGTATGTATATTGAATTCCCCTTTAATCCTTTACACTAATACATTTTATTTCCCCTTTCTTGAAAGTTCTTCCTCATTACTATTTAGTTATTTTCTGACCTAAGGCTTTCTAGACTTATCTAAAGACTTATAAATAACAACCACCAATGAGAGAAAACAATGTTTATCTTTTTTGGTTTGGGTTATCTTACTAAAAATTATTGTCCCCAACTCTGTTTACCTGACAATTTAATAATTTCATTTATTAAAGTTCAGTAATATTCCCTTGTGTAAATATACCACATTTCCATTATTTGTTCATCAGGTGAAACTCATACCCAGCACCATTATCAGACCAAGAACCTATGACTAGACAGATCATTGAGAGAACCTACTGCCATTATTCTGGTAAATAGGCACAGTATTAAACTAACAACTAGTGACTTAAAATTGTACCCTAGATTAAGGCACTTTTGAACCCTTATCAGAAATTCTCTATTTGTAGTAGATGGCTATCAACACAGAGACCCCCACAACTGGCCAAAATGAAGAGAATAAGAAACTACAGGATGTTCATCTCTAACATCTCCCCACTGGGATAACCTTGAAAGGTGGGGTAGAGAGAGTATAAGAGCCAGAGGTTGTGGTTGAGTACAGAAAACAGTATTTTCTGGACACAGCAAGGGAGATACACATATAAACTCACAGTTGTTAGGACAACATGTACAAAACCCGTGTAAGACCAAACCCAGCATAGAGAAGGAGATGGACACATATTTCCACCCTTAGCCAAGGAGTTGTAGGCTCCTTAGTTGCTGCAAAGTAAGGGTCAGTTTTCTCTAAGAATGCATTTTTAGATAAGTCTACCATGCTTCCTCCAATGAAAGGTCACACACCCAAGAATATTTGGGCAGCAAAATTGCTATTGAAGAGATTAAAGAAAGGAAACAAAGTTGGGTGGGAAGGGACGTGGAGTGGCTCTGGGAACAGTTCGGAGAGGAAGGTTGGCTATGATCAAAGCATGTATGAAATTCCCACATAACTAATGAAGTATACACACATACTTGCATATACACATATGAAGAAAAAAGTTATCTATAGCTAGAAGCAATCATTCTGAGTAAGGTTACTCAGAAGCAGAAGACAAACATCACATATTTTCTTTTATCTGGAGATGTTAGCTTTGAATTTTCAGAGATGTGTGTTTTATTTGTAATACCCATAGAGTAAAGGAAATTAGTAAGAGATTATGTAGGAATCTCAAGGGAGGAAGGAATTGTCAGGAGAGAGGCTTCCTCCCGCAGCTGATGAGAACTGGTGCAGAGCTCACAGCCAAACACTACACAGGGAACCTCTTGGAAGAGGGGGAGAGAGGATTGCAGGACCCAGACGCTAAGATAACATGACCCATAGAATCAACTAAGCAGGGCAAATGAGGGCTCACAGAGCCTCCTGCATGGGTCTGAGCTAGGTCATCTGCATATATGCTGTGGTTGTTTAGCTTGGGGTTTATATGAGACTCCTAACAGGAAACATAGTTGCAATGTCTGCTGTCAGATTCCTGCAAATATTCCTAAACTTACAATGGCACCCTACCATGCTTCCTTTTATGGTAGGTGATGTTCTGAAGAAGAGAAGTCCTCTTTGCCCGGTCTCCTGAAATCTTAAGTGCTGAACTTGCTCTTCATGGCTAGTCAGAGTCTCTTAAATAGGGTATAGATGTTTTAGTGACAGGTGTCAGCTTCAAAGATTTCTCTGAAACTGCTCTCTCCCTAGTGGTCAAGCAGGTGGCCCTAGCAGCTACAGTGTAGTGGTAAGATTGGAAATTCCCATGGTCTCTTCTTAGCAGGAAGGAGGATCTGGGCCTGTGAGATGCTCAAGTGTAAGGGCACTTGCCCCAAGTCTAATGCCTTGAGTCCTGCCGGATCTAAAGGAAACTTCAATCCTCCAAACTCTAAAAAAACAGTCCAAATATCTAGAAATGAGCTCAACCTGTACTATAGAGGATTTTTGGTGGTTGGATAAAAGGCAGCCTTCTTCAGAATCCTGCGAAACCGGTTCCCATCTACCAAAAGGAGTCATTTTCCTTCCTTCCGGAAAAAGGGACATATATCTCTCCAATTAACATATACCTGTGGCATTTATTAGCATAACAAAGTTTATGCTAGTCTCCCTCAGTTCCTACCCACAAGTACTTGTTAGACATTTCAAAGCCTCCACACCAATTTCTTAGCCCTTCTACCCACAGCCACTCATTCTTCTTATAAGGAAACGATTCTCAAGGTTCTCTTGTTATTCTTACTGTGTCTTCTATTCTTCTTCTTCTCTCACACAGCCCTGGTCATGCCCAGTCTGCTGTCCACTGTTGATTATACTTCTTTTTCTCTCTGCTCTGGAGTCCTCCAGATGGCTCTGAATATTTCCTCTTTTTGTCTACAATAAAAACCTTCTCCTTAACCATACCATGTAGTGGTCATGTCAGTGGTGTCTTTACCACATTCCCCTCATAGTGTCAAAATGAGGGGAGTGAAGAATAACACTTGAGTGGACCAGAAAAAGCGCAAGGGTTGCTGGAGGTCAAAAAATTAAAAAGAAAATGTAAACATCCCATTTACTTCAGCAGCAATATAGGTGTGAGAAAAATAAGTGTACTTGAGAGTCACATGGCAGGAGAAAGCAAAGGAGCCAGCCTGGCCCAGGGAGACTCGGGAACTCTGGGAGGTCATGGAGAAAAAGGAAGAAAAAGAAAAAAAAAACAGAATAGTCTAGGAGGAGAGTGGAGAGGTATTGGGAAAAAATGGTGCTTTCTTGCTCTGCCTTTCCAACTAGTATGGTTGATGATTTCCCTGAAGCGAGATTGCATGACACACCAAGAAGAACATGCACACAAGCATGACTTAGTTACTTTTCTATTGCTATAAAAGACACTATGACTAAGGCACCTTATTAAAAAAAAAGAAAGAAAAGAAAAAGAAAAAGAGACATTTTATTGTAGTGCTTCTTATAGTTTCAGAGGGTTAGAGTTCATGAGCAACAGGCAGGCAGGCAAGGTGTTGGGTGCTCATATCTGATCCACAAGTACAAGCATAGAAAGAGCTCATCCACAATGGTATAGTCTTGGCTACTGAGTGTGGCCCTGAACTATATTTGCCCTTTTGTTTTTCCTCCAAAGTTGTTTTTGCTAACAAGATGTTTCTGTATTATGGGTTCCTGGAACCTCACTGAGGCCTGCCTTGTTGTGTTTTCCTGTTTGGAAAATGTTTGTCTGGACCGTTGAGGAAAACAAAATGACCATTCCTTGAGCCCGGGAGTGAGGAGGGTATATATACCATGATGGGAAAATAAACGGGGAGGAAGAGAGACCCCTCCAGAGGGACAAACATCGGTGTCTCGAGTGCTGATTTATCAACCTCAGTGCCCCTTGCCATAGTCTCAGTCCCAGGTCGTGCACGACGCGGCAGTACAGTGACACACCTCCTCCAACAAAGCCACACCTCCTAATCCTTCCAAAGCAGTTCTACCAACTAGGGAGCAAGGAGTCAAACATAGGAGCCTATTGGTGCCATTCTTTTTTTTAATATTTATTTATTTATTATGTATGCAGTATACAGAAAAGAGCACCAGATGTCATTATAGATGGTTGTGAACCACTATGTGGTTGCTGGGAATTGAACTCAGGACCTCTGGAAGGTCAATCAGTGCTCTTAACCTCTGAGCCATCTCTCCAGCCTCTATTGGTGCCATTCTTATGCAAATCACCACAGTTGTGTCTTGGTCACATTTGACTTGCACAGAGCACAGAAATTCTCAACCCCTTTGCCCAGTACTTCTGGCTGTGAATTTGGGAAGAGGAATAATATACTGGGATCTTTTCTAAAAGATCTGAAGTAGGTGAATGCCTGTCTTCATGAGACTTTAGTAGCATTGTTGATCCATGTCTTAGACTTAAAATAATGATGGCAGACAGGGAGGAGGAGGAATGGGCAAGGGACAGATGAATGGAAGAAGGGAAGAAGGAGAAGGAAGGAAGAGGAGAGATCCAATAACTAGGTTTATTATAGAAATTATTGCTGTGACACATTAAATATCCAGCTTATGGGATACAATCTTAAAAATGACTTTATCTATGTTTAAAGAAACATTATTGGATGAGGACCATTGAAGAATTTACTCTGCATTCCTTTGTGACCCTTATGCTTGCTCCTCGCCCACACTTCCTTTTGCCACTGTCACTTGAGTGTTTATTCACAGGATGCCTTTATTTAAAGGGCAGGCCACATGTGCATATTGTAAACAATGCTAAAAGCATCCTGAGAGAAGGTACAAAACTGAGATTTCTCTGACCTGTCCAAATATATAGATAAATAGCGTTACTTCTGCCAACACAGGAGCATTGCTCAGCAAGCAATGTGAATATATTCATGTTCTTTCACAAGGCTCTCCAGCAGGTTGAGGTGATCCCATTAAATGGAATTTTATAGATTTTAACCTTAGTATTTGGTCATTGTAAATGACTCCTGCCCTATTGGTACAAGGACACACAACAGAACAGATAGGTCTTCCAGAAGGAAATGAGACGATGTAACAGGACCTGTCTTTGGTGCTTGGCTCCCTAAGTCCTAGTCTTCTGGCTCTGGTGATAATTCAGAATGAAAATTCTCTGCTAACCATTCATTCCTCTGCACCCTACAGTTGGTGCCTCTCTACTACCCCTGGGGATTCAGTTACCTCAATAGTAAGATGATCTTGAGGCTTACCTATATGGGCCTCTTCAAAGTGCCAGTATATTTCTAACCCTTTAGACACACAGTAGATGATAATTTTTTCTAATAGCAGAATATGAACCTATTCTCTACAAGGTACATGGGGATTTTAAACAATCAATTTGTCTTACAGACTACATCTCCATGTATGATGGGATTGTTGAGAGTGATAGCAGAAACAGAGCAACTAACCCCCCATGACTGGAGTAAGTTTGCCAGGGCTTATTCCAATCTGCTGAATTCTTTCTATTTAGGACTATGTGGAAGAAAGAGACTGCTTCTCAATCTGATCTTACAGAAATGTTATTATTAATGCTAGGATTTGAGAATGCTAGCAGAGAATGTCAATAAACTCTCCATCAATTCAAACAGCTAAAGACAATTGAGATGATTACATAGGAGCCTGCAATGACACTGGGTCTCCAAGTCTGCTTCTACTGAGATAGGATAATCTTCATGCTCTTGGGGTTCATTGCCTTATGCTTGTGGTTTGTCTTTATTCCTGCCCATACCATGGCTGAATACTCTTTCTTTTGTTTCTACTTTTTAGTTGTAAAGACACAGATGCCTCCACTTTTTGAGTTCTATAGATGTCTGATTTAATGCACTTTGGGTATTGATAATATTAAAAAATATATTGTCATGTGCTGTTTCAGCTCACTAAAACTTTGTCTCTGATTTGGGATTTGGCCTATCTACTTCAGACCCAACTATGTCTCAAATTTTCTTTCAGGCATTCACTAGTCAGACTTAGTCTCTCACTATGACAGGGAAAGAGTGGAAAAACAAAAAAAGAACATAAAAAACTTTTCATGCGAAGAGCTCATACATTAAAACATGGCTACTACGTTAGTGGAATTAAAAACAAAAATGGAGAAGCTCCAAACAAAACATGAGCTGCCACTAATTATTACTACTAAGCCATCATATGGACATGGACTGTTTAGTAAACTTATTGGTGAGAGTAGAGTTTATATACCGTGGTAGTTTGAGTGTAATTGGCCCATAAGTTCATAGGGAGTGTTACAATTAGGAATGTGGCTTCGTTGATGTAAGTTTGCTTAGTTGGAGGAAGTGTGTCACTGTGGGAGGGGGCTTTGAGGGCTCGTACATGCTTAAACCACATCCAGTGTCTCATTTCACTTCCTGTTGCCTGCCAGTCAAGATGCAGGACTCTCAGCTACAGCACCATGCCTGCTTGCTTCCTCCATCATGATGATAATGCACTACATCTCTGAAATTGTAAGGCACCCCACTAAATGTTGCCATTTATAAGAGTTACTATGGTCATTAAGTCTCTTCACAGCAATAGAAACCCTAGCTAAGACATATAGCCATACATCTCCACCAATACATCTCTGTCAATGGATGTGACCAGTGGGGGACAGATCCCTTCTCCAGACTGTGGACAGATTCTGATGCATTTCAGGTTCAGGTTAATTAGCTTCATCTTCACATGCAGTTTGTGACCTTTCCTGGGAGACACAAAACAAACATCCATTCACACTACTACGCAGGGCACTAACAATGGACCAAAGTCCAACTTGATGATCAAATGAGATTTCTAGAATAACTTAAAGAAGCCTGAATAATGAGTGACCTACATGAGCATGGACAACTCAAAGACAGATGTGCCACTGGAACATCCACACCAGCATGAGGATAACTCAGAAAAGTTACAGCCCCAGTTTCTCTGAGTAACCTGTAGCCAGCTCATCAGATCAGTGTCCTCCTGACATCTAAACTGCTCAGCTTTCCCTCCTTAGTGTTTCATAGGGCCTAAATCACCTGTTGTAGAAAAGGGACCTGGTAAATCTTGCAAGCTTCAGGGACTTTCTGACACTTGTGAATTTACTTTGTAATTATTAATGAGCCTCCCTGCAGGATGGAAAGGTTTCAGTGTAGAAGATACTGATGCAAAATACTTCAGCCCTCCTACAGCTCTTACATTCTTTCAAGCCATCACTTCCAGATCAATCCCTGAGAATTAGATGGATGGCAGAGGTGTCTGATTATTTTCCTCCATCTGTGATTGAGCATTGGATTAGAATGTCATAATTGTCATTTAGTCTCAGGAGTTCAGGTGGTTATGAGGCTTTGTGGTACACCACTGAAAAGATGAAGTTTCCTTCCATGGCGGATTGTAGTTAACAGAAGCTGTGACCTAGGGGCATAAACAGAAATATGCAGGAGACAGTTTGATAAGGTCATGTCTACTCACTCAACAAAACAACAGCAGTTGTGTGTCCACTGAGGACTAGGCCTGCTCACCTACACCATTTCCCCGGGCTCATGTTAGCAGACATGAATTCCTTCATGTGGAGTAGACCTAAAGTCAAGACAGAAAGCTGTGGGTTGTATTCACAGTAGTCATGCCACCCTGGCACTAGCAGGCATCTTGCCTGGCACACAGTCAAGTAGCCAGCCTGGAGCCTCTGGGCTCTATCCAGCTCCATCACAGATTTACTTCTTTGTGTCCTGCAACCAAAGCATGTGTCATCTTCAGCCAGTGCGGTTTCCATCTAGTTCTCATGTTCACGTTATGGCAGTGACAACAGACTTTACCATTTGGGGAGCCTCTGGGAACTTAGCTCACATGCTGGGCATTTTAATAGCCCTTTACCTTTTAAAAGATGTGCCTTTTAATGTAAATGCCTTAATTTTTATCTCAATTATACTTCTGGGTCCTTTTAAATGTTTGTTAAAACATTCAGTAGTGAACACTATATACAGAAACTTTTTAATACAGTGTAGACAGGTGCCCTGGCCATCGGGGTTTTCAAAGTGAACCTAAAGAAAGAGGCAAAACAAATGCTGGGAAAAGAAACATAAAAGAACTAAGAGCGAGTCTGAATTTCTCTGATCAAGCTCTGAAACTTCATTTTTTTAGCCAGCAGTTAGAGATTCAGGGTGGGAAAGTTCAGGTAGAGACACATAGGGTGGAGAAATTCCACAATCAAAAGGTGTTCTGCTAAAACAGGATGTGTTACTATGGAAATCTATCAATTGCCTAACCTGGAAAGAGCTGCCTGTTCTCTGGGAACCTAACTGGAAAGGAGACACCTATTTGTTGCCTGGGAAAAAGCTTAACTCATAGTAAAAAAGAAGCTTAATTCAAGTCTTGCCTGAAGGCCTGAATTCCTGGTATAGTTTAAGACAGTGGGCATATTGGCCCTCAGTACCTGGCAGAAAGGTTCCCTGAAGGCTCACCATCATCTATTCCAAATAAACATATTTATCTTAGGCAGTCAAGGGGACACTATAGAAGTCTAACTAAGTTGACAGTAATTAAAGGACTGCATTGCTTTCATCAATTGTTCCATCCTACGAGCCATAATGAGCCCAGGAGTGTGGATGCCAGCAATGACTTCATTTAACTAATCAAGCCAGTGTAGTTCTCAAGGAGCGATCTGGCTATACAGTTGTTGAAGGACTTCAAGCTAGGAGAACAAACTCTACGCTTCCAAGTTTTCCATGGTTTTGGTAAGTTCATCATTGCCCCCAAGCAGGCTGCACCTCTGGTAACTCACCCTATTACCTAGAAGTAGATAACTTTTCAGGTTCCTAATTCTACAAGCATACATGATTTCTTTCACACTTAGTAACTCCTGGGAAAACTAAACTATGCCTGGTGTGCTGCAGCAATATAACCACCCTCAGAAGTTTCTCTTGCCACACAGCTGAATACCCTAATTACCATGCCATACTGACAATTTCATTTGAGAAGAAACACTCAACTGTCACAAACTTACATAAGCTCTCATGTTACTTGAATGTTTTACTCCCTTATTAATTAATGGCTTGAAGGCTTGTGCCTCATGCCTACAATCTCAGCACTCAGCAAGTCAGAGAGGTTTGGCTTACAAATAGCAGGATGCTCAACACTATCCTGCTGTTGAACTCTTCCTATAAAACTTTCTGTAGCCCCTATTAAGGTAATCCCTCTGCGTGATCAAGGAATGCTGTGGGCAAGGGGTTTCCTTCCCTCTTTAGCAATGAAGCTTAACCTTTTTGAGTTAAACAGCCTCTGTGACCATGGCCATGACACTTTCTGACTCCTGAGTACATCTGATGATAGCATTGAGAAATACTGATCATGTTTATCAGTGTTCTCTGTCCCTGCTTTGACCCTGAGCTATCCAGAATAAAAGTGTCACAAATGGCAAGTAAGGAACTATTGAGCAACATATCCTTGTGGCCCCTTGATTCAACTTCAGTTGTCTGGCACTCATCACTGACGAATATCAGTATGTGGGGCTTGAAACAGAGCTATGACTGAAGCATATGGAATCCATCGAACTCCAGAGAGGTATGAGGTTTTCTAATGTCACAAAAAGCCCACTCCAGCAATCCCGGGCACCCATGTTCAATCTAAAGGAAAAAGGGAGAGCTTGCACACTTATTGCTCTCGATGGTAAATGCATCAGGATTTAAGTGTTACAGAAGTAATATGCCTCTCAATCGATGGAGAATTTCTCTACAATATATATTAAGAAAAAGCTCTTCAATATTGTTTGTCTGGTTTGGCTAATGCTCAAGAAGAGTTGGACATGAACAACAGAATTTACTAGCATACATTCACTTTAGGATTATGTATTCTACAAACACTGTCATCCTTAATTCTGTGTTGGTTCCTGGTCCTAGGTCACTTTTCAATCTAAACAGAGACAGGAGACAGCAAGTCTGGCCATTTAGGCAGATTGAATATTTACACAGCACAGATCTTATATGTTGCCAGGATTATTTTAAGCAGACCAATGTTGTTTTTTCTTCCTCTCTTTCTTTCTTTCTTTCTTTCTTTCTTTCTTTCTTTCTTTCTTTCTTTCTTTCTACCTTTCTTTCTTTCTTGTTGTAATTCCTGTTACCAAGGCTCATCTTGTCTACCTGCAAGAATTATGCTTTCCTGATAAAAAGACAAAAACTTAATGACAGACTTGGACGTAATGACAGTCATGACCCTATGCACCCCGTCTGCCTTCCAGAGTTTTCCTTTAGATGGTGTGTATTTTGGAACAGAGCCAATTGGCTGATCAGCCCTGCTAAATAAACATTCACATCCTAGGATCCTACATTACCCTTATTTCTCACAGGGTTAATTAGCACACTAATCTTTGGAGTACTTGGGGGACAGTTTTCCCTTAGCTAAATCATACTTGTATGACTTATGATCTCCTAAGAATATATTAGTATGTTCTTTCTAGCATAAAATTTATTACTTTGAGTTTCTTTTTTGTTTTTCAAGAAAAGAGTTTCTCTGTATAGCCTTGGCTATCCTAGAACTCACTCTGTAGACCAGACTGGCCTTGAAGAACTCAACTCAGAGATTTACCCATTGCTGCCTCTTGCTAGGCAAAATTCTATTTCATCAAAATACAAAAAAAACCCAAGATTTTTGTGACCTTCAATACACACACACCACATGCACACACCACACACACCACACTATTTTCGGTTGCCAGCAGAAGAAACATTGTCCAGAAAACATTAGAATGATATCTGTGTTGTTTTGAACAGGCTCTTATCAGGGAGAAGTGAGTACACTAAATTTCTGCTCTTCTAGTATTCTTTAAACCACAATATTTAGCCACTGCAAATGACTCCTTGCCAGAAGCCGTGGCACTATACAGTAGATGGCAACTAATAGTCAAGAGATCAACCCACCAGATGAATAATTCCCTGATGGAGGAACCTCATTGAAGCAAGGCTTATGAGGCCATAGACTCTGAATACTGTTTGCTTCTGTCTATAATTTTCAGCATGTGGTGGAGTAAAAAAACTGTTTTTTCTATTTGATCTAAGAGATGATATTAGAAATGTTAGCCTTTGATGATGCTTGCAAGGAATGCCAGTGCGCTCCACACTAAATTCAAATAGCAAAAGGCAATTGAGAAAATCACATAGGAGCCTGCAGTGGCACTGCGTCTCCAAGTCTGCTCCCAATAATGAGAGAATATTTGTGTTTTGGGGACTCCTTGCATTATGCCTGTGGTCTGCTTTATGTTGTGGCATATTTGTACACTGTAGGGGGGATGTGTTATTGTGATTGGTACAATAAAAGGCAAACAGCCCCTAGCTCAGCATGGGAGGTCAGGCGGGACTTTCAGACAGAGAAGGAAACTGGGGAGAAAAATGTAGGCTCATGGTTTTTTACAGTGAGAGAGGGAGGGAGTCAGGCATATGAAATGAAGACAAGGTAAAGAGTCACATGGCAAAACACAGATCAATAGAAACAGGTTAATTTAAGCTGTGAGAGATAGTTCTGAACAAGCCTAAGCTAAGGCCAAGCTTTCATGATCATTAATAAGTTTCCATTTCATTATTTGTGGTGCTCCAAAAAAAGTCTGCCATGGAAGCTTGCCAACCATTGTTTCTACCCTACCAAGCCTGAATATATTTACTTTTGTTCCTTCTTTCATTTATAAAGATAAATGTGGTACTGCTTTCTAAGTTCTTTAGGTATCAGTAGTAAATATTAAAAATTATTGTCATGTGCTGTTAGCTGTCTGAAAAGCTGCCTCAGAGATGGGATCTGTCCTACCCACTCGTGTCTCAAAGTTTCCTTCTAAGCCCTGTCCTATGTTAGTCTTGCCCACTGACTCTGTGTCAGGGAAAAAAGTATCAAAGGAAGATACTGTGTGCTAAAAACAGTTAATTATATGTTCACACTAAAGAAAAATATCCTGCCTAAAAGTTGCTCATTAATAACTCCAGTCATAGCCCACTTACAATGGGCTATGATGGTGGTATACACCTTTGTTCCCAACACGTTGGAGGCAGGTCAGGCAGATCTCTACGAGTTCAAGGGCAGCCTGGTAAACACAGAGAAACACTCTCTCAAAAAAAAAAAAATCCCAAATGAAAATAACTCCACCTGTGCTTACTTAAAATAGTCACAGCTGTGTTTCAAAATCTTAATGTTTGTGTTGGTTTGAATATCAATGGCCCCAAAAGGCTCATATGTTTGAATGTTTGGTCCCTAGTTAGTTGAACTGTTTGGGAAGGATTAGGAGGTGTGATCTTCTTGGAGTGTGGGTTTTAAAGTTTCAAAAGCTCACATGATTCCAAATTAGTTCTCTCTCTCTCTCTCTCTTTGTGCAGACAAGAATGTTAGTTCCCGGCTACTGGCTTCAGTACCATGTCTACCTGTTTGCTTCTATGATTTCCATCATGATGGCCACAGATTCACCCTTTGAACTGTAAGTTCCAATTAAGTCTTTTAAAATATAAGTTTCCTGTGTTATGGTATCTTATCTTTGCACAAAGTAAGATGAAAGTTGTGTGCCGAGAGTGGGGTACTGCTATGATAAGCCTGACCCTGGTATGTCTGCAAGAATGTGGAAGGCTTTGTGATTTCCGACTAGGAAACAGGCTCAACATTGTAAGTGGGCTTAACATGCAATCCTAGGAGGAATTAAGTCCAGAGGTAAGAAGTTATTAGTCCTGGGGACCGTGGACTACAGTAGCCCAGTTCAAGAAGTTTCAGAGGAAAACAATTAGAAACAGGTTTGGAGACCATTCCTGTGATATTTGGGAAAGAATGTGGCTGGTTTTTGCCCTTGTCCTAAAAATCTGCCTGAGGTTAAATTTTAAAGTTTTGGACTAATTTCATTGGCAAAAAAAGATTTCAAAACAGCCTAATATTAATTGTGTTGCATGAGTATATATGAGATCAGGCTCATATATATCTGCACTGAAAAATAGCCGGCAGGGAAAAAATATAAAATATATACTTTGAGGAGAAAAAGAACACTAGGAAATTTAATATTGAAGTCATGGTTTATGTGGAAAGAAAACAGGAATGGTCAGGATGTAAAATTGAATTCCAGGAGTAGTGCTCACAGGAGAACTCAACTCAGAGATTTGCCCATTGCTGCCTTGTGTTAGGCAAAATTCTGTTTCATCACAATACAAAAAGTTATTATTCCTGGGGGACTGTGGACTACAGTAGCCCAGTTCTACTACAGTAGCCCTACTCAGGTGATTCTTGAACAGAGAAGGCCTAATTAATTATCAGTTATTATATAGCAACAACAAAACAATGCTTACTAAAATATAAGCATTCAAGAAGGGGGCTAGGTTTCATCTCTAGTAGGCAGCTGAATGTAGCAGCATCAGCCATGTGGTCATTCTTCTAGAGTCATGAAGGACATGTGATATTGATAAGGTAAAGGTATCATGGGAACTTCCTTTCTTGGTGGTTAACAAAGCTGCTTTTAAAAAATGGAGGCAGAGGCCAGACATGTGCCAGAGGAATCCCTGCCAAGAGGTCTGGAGTGAACATTGTATGAAGCAGTAAAGGTGAAGCCTGGAATGTGTTGGAGACCCTAGAATGTTGGGATTGCGAGAGCCATGGAGAGCTGCACACAGGGAGTGGAACTAACCCCAGAGAGCAGCAGGATGTACTGCAGTTAACAAAGGTGGAAGGGTGGGGTCATCTGACTCCTTGCCCATCAGAGTTACTATATTTGGAGTTTGCCCTGCTTGGTTTGGTCCCATTTTCCTGCTTTTGGAATGGTAAAGTGTATTCTGTGCCATTTTATGTTGGAAGTAAGATCTAAATGTGATTTTGACTTTCTAGTGGATTAGTAAACAGATTTCCTTGAGTCTCAGAAGACACTTTGGTGATGGAAAGACCATGGGTATTTTTGAAGATGAACTATTGCATTTTGCATGATGATGGCCACATACCTATAGGGGCCAGGAAGCAGATGTGGTGATTTGAACCAGAATAGTTCCCATGGGCTCATATAATTAAATACATGAGAAGTTGGTGGTGCTGCTTGGGAAGGATTATGAGGCATAGTCTTGCTGAAGGAGATATGCCACTGTGGCTGCTTTTGTGCTTTCAAAAGCCCACACCATTCTCAGTTGACTCTGGCTTGTGCTTGTTGTCTCAAGATGAGCTCTTACCTACTCAGTCAGCATCAGGCCAGCCTGGCTCCCTCCGTGATTCTTGCCATGATGGTCATAGCTAACCCTCTGGAACTGTAAACCCCAATAAGCTATTACTTCTATAAGTCTCTCTACAGTAATAGAAATGTAACTAAGTCAATATTACTTCATTAAAAGAGGAGATAGAGACATCACCTGAATATCCAATCCCTCTTCCCAGCTACTTAAAAGCAGTTAGATCCAATTCATGAAGACCCAAGGTTTTCTAGAAAACCTAGGGGATACAGGGCCTTCATCTAAGAACAAGGTGTGTGTGTGTGTGTGTGTGTGTGTGTGTGTGTGTGTGTGTAACTAGACAGGTATGAAAAGGCTACTCTATCTATTGGGTAAAACTCACCAAACAGATAGAACTTAACACCTATTTAGAGAACTGTTTTTACAACAAATGGTATATTTGTTAATGATATTATTGCTAGTATGTCTCATCCTGTGTGCTGAGATTAAAGGTGTACACCACCAACACTGGGATTGTTTTTAATAAAGAGAAATTTGTCTATGAAGATCGAGATGCCTAGCTATAATTACAGATGTTTAGCTCTCTGAGTGCTCCCCTAATTTTGGGAAGTTGCCTCATTATTACCTCTTAAGCTCTTGTTGAAATTTAAGCAGTCTCTCTCTCAGAAATTCTGAGAGGGAGAGAAGGTTAAAACACTGTAAAATTCAAAACAGAGAGAGTTTCTTTAAAAATTACAGCAAAAATGTTATTTAACAAAATTAACAGCAATAATGCATTAGGGTGTGTGTGTGTGACAAACACACACACACACACACACACACACACACACACACACACACACACACCCCAATGTCTCCTTAGAAAAACCTTATAAAATCTTGCAGGTCTCTCCTGCAATTATATGATTTGTGATAAAAATAAGTTACCTTGTAAGGACCAGGATTCATTCTGGGGACAGGGTGAACTTCCTCAACAGCCAAAGGATTCAAATGTTAGATTTGTGCCAGAAAACTCCCAGTGGCTGCTGCACCTTACCTCTTTGCCCAGTCGTGAAATGTCAAGGTGTGTCACATCTTGATTACATAGGTTTTTCTTTAAAGATGTCCGCCTGTCAGGGCAATGGTCTCTTACCCCCGTCTGCTGTGCCAGAGCTAGGTTGTTGACCTGGGTTCTCATTCTCTGTAGGTAACAATAAAATCCCCAACTCTCAGCAACATGTCCAGACTCCCTGGTGGAAATTCTTATACATGGGTATAACAACCTAATATAAAACATTGATTAAATTAGCTTAGATCCTCTAAAAATGCACTATAGAAAAATTAAAAGACATTCTTTCCAGTTACTATGAACTGCATTTACAGTTTAATATTTATTTGGTACTAATAAGCTATGAGCCACATGGTAGTTAGAAACAATCCTAAGCTATTGGTTGATCTTTTATAACTAATAGTCAGTCTCCTTGTCATTACTGGATAACAGTCTGATGAAAAAGTTCAGCTACAGTAAATTTTAAGGCTCAAAATCTTAACATAGATAAACTTCCTTAATTTACAAAATTCTAGTCTTACAAGAATTATTGATTCACTGTAGCCTTTTAAACTAACATAATTAAAATACACAAGTTAAGGACCATTTCATAAATCATCAAATGTTTTAAGGGCCCAGAACCGTTTATAATCAAGTTAAATACAAAAGTAATTCAATTCCAGAGACAAGATTGGAGGGACAGACAAATTTGTGACTCCCTCTGTATCCTCCCCTGTATTTGTTTTCACAGTTAGAAGAGTCTCCTTTTAGAATCTACTCTTTGGATAGCTCCCAACATTTCACACTTCACCCCTTGAGGGAATAAGCTTCTATCTACCTCACTGATGGGACCAGTCACAGAAAGGCAGCCTAGGCAGTGTGGGGGTGGGGAGCACCTATCACCAGCAGTTCAGAGGTTGCAGCAGGAAGTCACAGAGATGTTGTTCTAACCTCCTCTGCCTCTTTGGCAACTATGTCTCCAAACACAAATATAAAGATACATGTTTGCTCTTTTAGCTAGTTTCTTCGTTTTGCTTTGTTTTGTTTGAGATAGTGTCTCTACAGAGCTCCTGGAATTCACTATGTGGAATAGGCTGGCCTCAAACTTCCACAGATCAACATGGCTTTGCCTCCGAAGAGCTGGGATTAAAGATGTGGACCACCTTTCTAGATTGTTTTGTTCTTTAATTCCTTTTTAAAATTACAATCCTTGTTCTTTTTATGTGTATGAGTATTATTCATGTACATCTGTGCATTAACTGCTTGCCTGGGACCTTCAAAGGCAGAAGAATGTGATGATGAACATTATGTTTAGAGGATAATGTACTGTACTAGGCTTATACAAGCAAAATTGCTTTAGCTTGTATGAGTCATGGGAACGATGGTCCCTCCCTGAATGTTCCCTGTCAGGTAGCCTGAGATGGACAACTTTCCTGGTGCAGTCGGGCTATCCTTCAAAACTGCTGAAGATTGCAAAACAATTTATTACCTCAGCTATTGCTACCAGGTTGCAGTCACAAGGTTAAACAATCTAACTGTTAAGTTCCACTTCTGGAGGAACCCCTTGCTTGCTTTGATGGCTGAGGCACTTGCTGGAGGTCTGCTACAAAATCCAGCCTTTGTCAGTGACTACTTTGCCTACTTTGGGGACCCTTTTCCTCACACTGGGTTACCTTGCCCACCCTTAGTATGAGGAGATACACTTAGTCTTATTGGAACTTGATATGCCATGTTTGCTGGACATTGTAGGGAAGCCTGCCCCTTTCTGAAGGGGAACACAGGACGAGTGGATCTTGGGAAGAGGGGAAGTGGAGGGACTGGGAGAAGAGGAGAGAGAGAAAACTGCTTTTGAGAAACAACTTATGAGAGAAGAATAAATTATATTTTAACTAAACAATCCACACGCTGTCAGAATGATTTTATTTGGCTCCCCCAAATTTTAGATTGTGGGTGTTTTCTTTATAATCCTTGGACTAAGAATAGACAGGGCGACACCAAGAGCACTTTCTCTGTTTCAGTCCTGGCCAGTCTTTTTTGTTTTCTATATCTACCACCGCTCCCCCTCCTTCCCCTCCTCCCAATCCATCCCAGTCTTCCCTGAGCCTCTCCCTATACCATTTCTCATCCATTCCCCAAGGAGGGCAAGGAGTCCCAAGGTGGGTCAGTTCAGTCTGCTGCCCAGTCTTTTTAAATAAAGAGCCTCTAATATACTAAAACTAAAACTTGAGTGAGACCCACAATAAGAGGAAGTTGGATTACTTGGGACTGGACTTACAGACAACAATGAATTGCTATGTGGGTGCCAAGAATAAAATCCAAGTTTTCTACAAGAGCAGGCAATGCTCTTGACAACCAAGACATCTCTACAACCCTGACCCTAAAATCTCATCACCAAAAGATGATAGGTTTAGTCATATCTGTGTTCTGTATCCTCTGAACTGTAACCCAAACTCTAAATTCCGTTTCTGAAAGTTGGTGAGATTGACCCAGAAGACAGGCAGCAGAATCAATAAGAAATCTGGTCAGTCAGCACTATCTTCGTACATGTAGGTCCTTTGGGCTCTAGAAAGTTGTAAGATAAAGAGTTCAGTGATATTAAACTGAATCTCTCTGGTAACAGGAAGGGAACCTTAAGCCTCATTTAGGAAGGAAGTGAATATTGGCCACATACTGATTTTTCTGGTATGGGATAGTCAGGGTTCACTGTTAACTCTAAATAAAAGACATTAAGTACAGCTCAGTCAAGACCTTACTCAGCTTTGCATTTGGGCATGTCAGTCTCTTCACCAGTGTGCTAGCTGGCTTCGTGTCAACCTGACACAAGCCAGAGTCATCAGAGGGAAAGGAGCCTCAGATGACGAAATGTCTAGATGTGACCCACCTATAAAGCATTATCTCAATTCCTGAGCAGCATGGGAGGGCTCAGTCCATGGTGGGTGGTTCCATCCCTGGGCTGGTGGTCCTGGGTTCTTTAAGGAATCAAGCTGAGCAACAAACAAACAAGCCAGTAACAAACTCCCCTCCAAGCTCTGCATCAGCTCCTGCCTCCAGGATTGTACCCTATTTGAGTACCTGTCCTAACCTCCTTCTGCGGTGAAGAGCAATGTGGAAGTGTAAGCTGAATAAAGCCTTTGCCCCTACACCTGCTTCATGGCTGTGGTGTTTCATCACAGCTATAGGAACTCAACTAAAATAACCAGTCTGCTTTAGGAGTGGTAAAATGTCCATTAATACTCAAAGGAATAGAAGAATTTGTATTCATGTGGAGTGCAGTGTGTGTTTTTTCAAATTTTTCTTACTTTGTGCAGTGATACTATGTCATTGTTCTTGATATGGTTATTATACTCCATTTAACCTGTTCTGTCATTTTATGTAACTTATAAAGGTTTAATTTG
>PVIH01023231.1:0-25290 GCA_004025045.1 Sigmodon hispidus
GGGGAAAAGACCTTGAATAAGGATATACAGGGATGGAAAAAAAAAATTCAGAGGGAAAGATGAACACAAAGAAAATATAGGTGTAGCAATCTTATTTGTATTTCCACCCTTGATAAGCCATGCTTATCATTCTTATCCTCTGTATAGTTATTGTTAACCCTTCCACATTTTAAATTCTTTTTTTTACTGTGTTTTTTTTTTGATAAATACAAAATAAAGAAGAAAAAAAAAAAAGAATGTGATTTTCCTTCTATAAAATGACATCAAATTTTACTTCATGAACATGTAAGACATAGCCCAAAGTTTCAGTTTCTCTCTGGTAATATAACTTTTTTATCTTTCACCCAAAAGCTTGATCACACATTTCATCTTCTAATTTCATTTTTGGATTGTCAATCATAATACATTTTGTTCATGAAGAATGAGACAATTTTGTGACTCTGAGATTAATGTAAAGAATGTAATCCTAGAACCCATTATGCCATCTCTTTAAATGGTCCTTAAACTTACAGTTCCCAATGTGATGCCTACATTTAGCTCAAAAAAATGTAGGTTACTAGAAATTTAGCTTTTCCTGCATATTGACTTATCAACTGCCTCCTTTTAAGAAGCAAAATTGTTTTATTTTTATATTGCATGTATATATTGTAACTTTCACATTTAAATGTGGTGATAGATAGTGCTTCAAACCTAGAAAGAAAAATAGACTACAATAAAACTGATTATGTCTCTGCTCTGTCTCTGTTTCTTTTCAAGCTAACCAGAAATATATTGTGCAATTTTTCTCCTTCCTTAAAAAAAATGGGTATAAACTTCAATTAGAACCAGTAAGATTTATTGATTTATTCTTTTAAATATGCTTATATTTCTTGTATTATTTTGCAAAGTATTTTGCAGAGTATTCTCTTTTGACAGTTTATCTTGCATATTTATCCTAGTGAATAAATAAATATGACCACCTTGTTTTTGACTTCTTTATGCAATTTGAAGAGAATAAACACACACACACACACACACACACATCATTATACATTACATTTTTACGTTCTTATAATTGTCAAAAGTTTTTAGTGTATGAATGCAGCCAACAAACTCAACCAAATATTTCTACAAATACTTTGTAGAAAATATTTTGACAAAAGTAATATATACAACTTCCTATGCATACATGACTTAACATACACCAAGATATCCTCCACAGTTACAATGCTGACAGACAAGGGTGAAGGACCTTCATATCATGCAAAAAGGTACAGAAGAGGCACTTTTTCTTTCTAGTTAAGAAACAGATAACAGAAAGGAGTGTTCATTGAGTATATGTATAAAAAAATACTTAATTTTTTTAGACCATTGAGTTTATAGAGAATGAGAGGTAACCAGGTGATGAGTTGCTGCAGCCACAGCATCAGAGAGATGAAGAAGAAGAGAAACACAGTAGGACAATAGAAGGGGTTATTTTTAAGGGACTCATGTAGTCAGAAGTTCTTGGCTTGTCCTAGCTTTATGGTCTGTACCTGCAGGCCTGTAACTACTTAGTCCCAAAAATCACACAAAGGCTTATATTAATTACAAACTGTTTGGCCTACAGCTCAAGCTCATTACCAACTAGCTCTTACAATTGAACTCAACCCATTTTCATTAATCTGTGTATTGTCATATGGCTCCATGGCTTTACCTGTTCCATTGCATCTTGCTCTCTGGGTAGCTACCTATGGCGTCTATGTGACTCCACTGTCTTTCTCCTTTATTCATGCTTGAATTTCCTGCCTACCTCCAAGCTGACTTGCCATAGGCCAACATAGCCCCTTTATTAACAAATAGCAATAAGACACATTCACAGCTCATAGAAAGCCATCTCACATCAGACTCAAGTCAAGCTCCACTGAAGGCATAAAATGTGAAGAGAAAAATAAATACCCGAGATGATTTGAAGGCTATCAGGAGAGATGAACATGAAAGGACATGACGTCAAGTGAAAGTATTACTTCAACACTGGAAGCCTTTAAGGAAGCTGTGTGTTTTTAAGGAGAGAAGACAAAAGCTAGTGTTGAAGCTGTAATAGTTTTCTATTACAGTGGATAATCATTCTTCCTGAACCTGCCTGACTACTCAGTCTTCAGCTCAGTAATCATATGAAAGGCCCATTGAATGACACATACATTTAATCTTGGACTCACTCACTCTTGTAAAAAAAAAAAAAAATAGGAGCAACCTCATGAACCAACTCTGCTTGCTCCCTCCACCTCCCACCACACACATACCTTTCTCCACATACATACTTTCCTACAGGAAGCTTCTCGATGTGATACTCATTTGCATCTGTTCTTGTCTTCTCTAGGGACAGATAAGACATCAAACCCATTTCCTTCTTTTTGTGAGAAGACGCAAGGATTACTGTTGAGAACTATTTCTGGGAGACAGACAGAGAAGAAAAGCATATGGTTTCTGCCCCAGCCGAATATGATTCTGTAGCTCTGTGGCTAAACTGCTGGCACAGAGATACACAGCTGAGTCCTGAGGTTGTATTGTCTGGATCTTCAGAGTGGAGACCTTTGTATTGGGCATCTGAGCTGAGAATCGTTCCTTGGGCATCCCCGTTTCATCTATAGGTTTCTGGTTGCTAAAGTAAATCAGGAATTGTAGTCCACGTTCAGTGGTTTGCCGGTACCAGAAAACATCAGTGTGTCCTGAAATAGGCTCACATCTCAGAACTGCTTCTTGTCCCTTTTCTGTCACCTTGTGCCTGGGTATTTGGGTGACTCCAGCATTTGTTGGTTCTGAAAAGAAATAGAAAGGAGTATAGAATAAAAAATGTAATTACAACCATAACAAGCAATGTCTAAAACTGCAGATTCTTTTTTTCTGGAAACTCACCTGCTATGAAGAAACAAAGAACCATGCAGAAAAGAAGCCTGGTGGCCATAGCAGAATGAGGCTGTGGCTTCACTCATAGAAATCTCACATGAGCATGAGAAGCCAAGACTGAAGGCCCTGGAACCTCTGTCTCCCCATGATGACGCATGCCTTGTGGTGACATCACTCTCTTCATTATTGTTCAGTGGCCACCTTTCAAAAATGAGCAACAATCCTTGATAGAAAAAAAACTGAAATAAATAGTTGCTCTGATACATGGTAGATGGTTTATCTAAAGCCTCAAAGCACCCCTGCTGATAATTATTTCCTAAAGTCTTTGCGCCTCTATGACTGTCCTGTCTCCCACCCTCCACTTTACTTTTCCTGATGTCAAATTACCTACTGGACACTTTTTTCTTAGTAGTAATTCTTACTTATCCTTTGAAAAATTATTTAGATGTTCAATGTATTTGCATCATATCCACATTCCCAGTTAACTCCAATCTTTCCCAAGATCCACCTGCTCTTCTTTCTCCCAAAGTCATGTTCTCATTTATTGTTAGTGCTATTGTTACTGTTGCAGCTGCTCTTATCCCACTGAGTTAAACTAGTGTAGACCATCTAAGGGAGTATAGCAGAATAATGCGATTTTTGTTATGTCAAGGCAACAGAGAGAAACAAATGACAGTCAGGCTTAGAAGTTAGGTATAGAAATATTCTTGATGGTAGAAGATCAGCAGTGCTCATCCCTCCCTCTCTAGCATTCCTGCCAGTATGCATCTGTATGTATGGAAGCATATGCCTGGATGCCTGTAGATGTGTGAGTGTGAGTGTGTTTCTCTCTCTCTCTCTCTCTCTCTCTCTCTCTCTCTCTCTCTCTCTCTCTCTCTTTGTGTGTGTGTGTGTGTGTGTGTGTGAAAGAGAGAGAAAGACACTGTATAGGTGTACATAAGCATGCCTCTGTGTGTGTGTGTTATGTCCTTTTTATACTACATTTCTAGTGAAGCATCCAAGTACCCACCCACAAAGAAGGCAGAACTTAGGAGAGACGATAAAATATAAATACCTACAAAACATTCAGAATCAGGCTACAGCATCATAGCACCTACCCTAGCACATAAAGAGTTATAAAATAAACTATGAACAAAAAGAAAAGGGAGAGAGAAAGGAAAAAATGTAGTGACATATTTTATATTTCTCTGTCCTCTTATACTCCAGACTAATTTTATTAAATATAAAATAAGTCACCATAGATAAATAACACTGAGGATGTTTGAAAAGCCAAAGGGAATTATATGATTTTATATTTACTTAAAATTTCATGTGTGTGGTGTATATATGTGTGTTTTTTAAATCAACATATGTCATTCGGGCATAATAATGCTCCCCCCAACAGGCATAAACTATCTAATAAAAATTCCAGTACAAGACATGAGAAATTTCCTTTCAGATTGTTAGTCAGTGGAGTATAAGATGCTCCCAAAGCAACATAAGCTATTGTTGTTGCCCTTGTCTGCCATGGAATTGAAAGCAAGTCCTCATTGCTGAAGAAATCACACACTTTGGACACAGGACACAACAGAATCTGGCTATATCTGACCTAAAGCCTCCCCCTAAGGATTAGCTTTCATGGTATCAGAGGGTACATTGGAAGCTGCCATGGGAGGAAATCAATCAATAATATTATCTGGTAGTAAAACCTAAAAGTCACAAAAATGACCAGCATGGCAAGATATCCTAAATGATGCAATAGTAGCACCTCCATCTTGGCAGTAACCAACCACTGTGTAATTGAGCTTAAGTTCCACTCATAAGGATAAAAATCATGCACAGTACTGGAGACACAGCCAACTACCCATGTCTGATGAAACCATGGATTTAGAGGTGAACCTATGACCTCCACTTTCCTAATCCAGTGTAATTCTTATCTGTATTCAAAATATTTATCCTTATACCCACAAATAGAGATCTCATCCCTCATCAAAGAATCTTCCTTATGTATAGGTAGAAAACATTACAGAAAGCCACAGTTGGTTAAAATAGAGATGTCAACTGACAGTTGAGTGTCCAGGCTCCATTGATAGATCCACAATGTAATCCCTACCCCTGAGTCTCAGGGGACACCATGAAAGAGGGATCAGAAAGATGATAAAACCAGGAAGTCAGCTGCAAGATTGTATTTTCTAGATGAGATAGCAGCTACAGACAGGAAATATAAAAAATATGACTGTATACACACTATTTGAACAATGACAACACCGATTTACTCCTTAAAATAGATGAGGGAATTTATCTCACATGGTTCCACTTCTATATAAAACCTGCAGGCAATTAATAGCTGTAGAGAGAAGGATGATTAGTCTTCCCCAAACATGACCTCAATTGGCTCTCCAATTCCAAGTAGCCCATCCTAACAACATATATACAAGCAAAACTACAGGGATCCAGCAGGTTGTGCTTATATATGTATATGTAACAACAATAATTAAAGGAAAAGAGGCTACAAATTTGAGAGGGGGGTGAATGGGTATGGGACTGGTTGGAAGTGGCCAGAGCAGGGAAATGATATAAAAATAAAATAAATTTAGGGGCTTGAAAGATGGCTCAATTGGCTTTTCTGAAGGAGCCAGGTTTGATTCCTAGCACAGACGTGGCAGCTCACAATTTGTAGTGGGATTATGCTGGTAATGTAAATATTTGTCCCACCTATGGGTTTAATAAAAGCTGATTGGCCAAAGGCAAACAGTAAGTGTGGGCGGGACTACTACGCTAAGAAAACTCAGGAACATGTCAGAGCAGACACAGATGTCAGAGTTGCAGGAGCTAGCAGGAGATGCAGAGGAAATGCTGCTCTGAGAAAAGGTACCAAGCCACAAGGCTCAACAAGATGGGTTAGATTGAGAGCAAGCATTAGCAAATTATATGCCTGGGCCCTAGGTCTATCAGCGTAAAAATAATATAGGCCTGTGTGTGATTATTTGAGGCTAAGTGGGGCTGAGAGCGGGACTAATACCTTTGGTCCAGGCCTGGAAAGTCCGGGCCTGAACCATTTATAACAATTGTCTATAACTCCAGTTCAAGGGCATCCAACAACCTTTCTGGGTTCTACAGCACCAGCCACACAAGTGTTGCATGGATATACATACAAGCAAAGCATTCACACACATAAAAAATTAATAAATATAGTAGGTAAAAGGACATAATACTTCTAGAAAAAATTCAATACGTGATTGGGGATCTCTAATTTTTTTTATTTTTTTTTTTAGTAGACAAAAAAATGTCATATTCTGGGCTCCCCAGAGACCTTATGAATTTGTCTGCTGATAATATACTTGTGGAATTTCAAAGGTATAGTCTTCTCTGCTTGGAACAGCTTCACTGTGCTCTGCAGAGTCCGGCCTTGAACTCCCTATCACAGAGACAGGGAAAGAGAGGACTAGGTTATAGAAAAGCCTTTTCTAACAGCCGCTGTGGTCTTCCTGGGATGATTCCTTTAATTTTTTTATGGATCAGTGCACAAAGCTATTCAGCAGACTCAGAGGTGGAGGTTTAGCAGTGCTGCACACAGCAGAAGCAATTGGCCCGTGAAGTACCTGTCTTACCTTTTCTGTGCTTAAAACTTCTCCCCCGATCAGCACTGACTTACTGAATATTCTCTTTTAGTTTGGGGGTTGCTTTTTTTGGTTTGTTGTTGTTGGTTTTTTATCTTTTTTTTTTCATCAAGGACATTCCTTAGGAGGAACAATTGCACTGCCATAGAGATACAGCATGGTGCCCCATCTGAGTGATCCACAAAGTATAAGAAGGCAGAGGCATTCTCTGTCCCAGAATGCACCATTGACCACAGCCTTTGCGGTGTGTCTCAGTACCACCTTAGAGAGCTTCTCTTTGGAAGGGGTCCTCATATAAGAGAGTACAAGGGAACACAGCGCTTGTTCATTTTTGTTTGCAATTTTTCTCACTAAAACCCTTCATAAGACACTTGTTAAATTTGGACTCTACAGCAGTCATGATGTAGCAGTGGTTGCTTTGTCAGAAAAACATCCCAGACCTTTCTAGAATCCCATGTTCACTATCGTTCTTAACTAATTTACACAGGAAAAGTTTGGGTCCAACCTTTTCATTTTTCTATTGTCAACCTGGTAAGAAGGATTGCCCATTCAAAGCCTGAGTCTGAACATTTTCTTCTGCACCCCTACTGCCATACAGTCACCTAGGCTACTTCCTCTAGAATCACTGCAGTGCCTGCTGGTGGCCACTGGGTCAGGTGCTCTGGAAATAAGCTCTCCGGCCAGTGTGGATGATGCTGTTCCTGTAGCTCTGAGCAATATAAATTACAACAGCTAGAATTGATCAGGTTCAAAACCAATACCACCCTTTCTCACCTGACACGGAAAACACTTGGAAGTGGGATAATGAAATCTGCAAAGCAAAAGTCAAAATATCAGTGTTGAGCTTGATGATGGAAGGACTAACCTAACTGACAACGCTGGCTAGCTTGCATCAATAGAGTACACCAAACCTCCACTAAGTTTCTCTAGCCTCGCCGCCAACTGAATGAAGCCTCTAATCACTCAGTTTTTCCTGTAATTCTGAGTCAGGAGAATAGGCATCATTTTTATAGGCAAACAAATGCAAAGATAAGTGTGGAGAACTTGGGTTTAACGTGTGCAGTTTCTTCTTTCTTATAAATAGACTCAGTTCTCCTAACATGGAGAAGGGTAAGAAGAGGAGAGACAGACTTGAGATATTACTCAACAACCCCAGCCCTTGTCAAGAGAAGTGAAAATAATCATTTCCACTGAGGTTCACAAAATTTGTGTTGTCTAGATATTTCAGACTAATCTATGAGTACCTCTTTTTTCCAACAATCTTGAGGTCAACACCCTCTGCAGTCTAGCCTTGGCACCATTGATGGGCTGTTGTTGGGCCTCAGATACACATAATGACGATCAATGTTATCATAAGGAGCTCCCATGTCTGATGCCAAGTGACAAGCTAGAAATTAACTTTCTATATTTTAGTCTGCATTGTTTTTTCTCCTAGTCTGAAGAAAAAGACCAAAAGGCAAGCTTCAGTGATATCATAATGAATCAACAGTAGCTAAATACTCAGAGATGCACTACATTTAGATATGATATATACAAATTTTCTTCAAACTTTTTTTGCATGGACTATACACATGGCTCAATGGAAAAGACCATGTATGCTCTTGCAGAGGATCTGAGTTTAGATCTGAGAAATCTAACCCTAACCCTAACCCTAACCCTAACAGGAGGCTAATGACTCCTGTTAACTCCTGTTCCAAAGGAATTTAACACCATATGACTTCCATAGGCACCTGAGTGCATATGGCACTTATAAACTCATAAAGGCACACACACACACACGCGCACACGCACACACACACAAATAAATAAATAAATAAATAAATAAATAAATAAGTGCTAAACGGGAGAAAATCATTTTAATGCCCTAGGGAAAAATAATGTGTTTTTAAAAATTATCAATTAGATAACTTTTCTCAGTTTTGCCCTGTTCCAAGCTTTAGTCTTTTTGCTATTATAATTTTATATTTCCAGTTACTATAACAAACATTTTATCATTTCTCTCTCAATGTGCCAATACCCAATCCTTTAAAGAAGATTAAATTGAATTTCTCAATATTTAAAATAGTTTCTTTTCAATTTTTAAAATAATTCTATCTCAACAAGTAGTATTTACTGGCATATAACACCTTCATCAAATTTGTCTGTATCTGAGCCCACAGTATTAGTCTTTGAAATATATTCTGCTAAACTTTATCTCTATGATCTTCCCTGGTGAGAGAGATGAAATTTATAAACTCTGAAATCTCTTAAAAAAAAGCTATTAAAATAAATATTTAATACCTTCTATTTCTTCTGTCACACAAATTTATAGCTATATTTTTCTCCTTATTTTCTGCCTGCTTCCCCTCTCATTCACAGCACACTTCACTGAGAGCTGTAATTTAAATAATTAATTCAGCAGGCTCCCTTGTCAAACTGTATAGCTGAAGATCTTATAGCTTAAATATTTCCCTTGATCTCCCCAGGCATCTCTGTCAAAACTCTCATGTTTGTGATTTTTAGAGCCATTACTTGACAGTCTTCTGGATCCTGTCTTCTCCTGGGGAGCCATTCCAGTTTGCTGCCAAGAGCCTACATATTTCTTCTAATGGGATTTTTTGGCTATTTTACTGGCTTATCTGACTTAGTGAAACCTAAAATAAGCCTGTCTTTTGTCTCCCCAGAGAGACAGAAAACCTAAATCTTTTCCCTCCCCCTTTTAAGAACCCAATCAGGCCTTCCTTTCTTCTGCATGATAGTGTGTATTTTCTAGGATGCTGGTTTACCTCACACAGAAAACCTTTTCTGGGAGAACCCATGTTTTTATTTTGTTTGTAATAATTTGTAGATGATTTGTTAATTTAAGCACTTAATGTTCTAATGTATGTGAGTTTCTTTATCCTAAATTTATTAGGCACAGCATTTGAGAAAGCTGCATATTTTTCCTGTTTCCTCCTTTACAAGGTGGAACTGGCTCAGTGTTTCCAGTACCTTCTTCAAGATGTAGTAGAAGCCTAAAAATGTGTTCAAGTATAAGCATCATTCTTTTATTGCCTTGATAGGAAGGAGGGAAGAAAATTCAAGTCATGGCTTAATCTCATGTATTTTCTCAGAAAATTTGAATTCCCTTTAGCATAATGCAGCAACAACCACAGGTGTTCCTATAATTATCTTTTAAGCTTTTGCAATAATTGTGTTGATTGATTTTGAATCTTCTTGTATACATAGTTTAATTTCCTTTGCCTTGAGAGTCCTTTTAAGCACATTTTCTTCATCAGAAAGAGCCTGACCAGTTGTGCTGACTATCACAGACTCTAAATTATTTCTGTTTGGGAGCTCATGGTTATGAATAGTTTATCTCCTTAACTTTGTAGAGAGTTTTAGAAATAGGAATTTTCCTGTGATAATCCACCTGATGAGCCCATTTCAATGAGTATATTTCATTTTCTGAAAGATGGAATATCAGATAGGATTTCACTTTTCTTTTCTTAATCTCTTACCATTGAACAGAGAATTTGTAATCATCTATCATTCCAGACAATATTCAGACAGCAGCAGTGGTTATTGTATAGTTCTGTATGTTGTGCAGAACCCAAAAGTCTGCAGCAGCAACATTCAAAAACATATTCTGCATTTGAAATGAACAAACACAGATGTTAATAACCCTATTACTAATCCTAAGTACATCTTTTGTGTTTTATCAGCACATAGAGTATCCCAATGCAAAGATAAATAGGATATATGTCTTTTCTGTAGGTGAAGCTATTGGACTTTTTAAGATGTACTTTTAAATGTATGTGTACATGCACATGCAACAAATGTGTTCAGGTTTATGTGTAGACCACAAAAAGGCATCAGATCCTTAAGAGCTGGGGTTACAGGAAGTTCTGAGGGACCCGCCACTAGGGTGCCAGAGACTGAACTCAGGTTTTCTTGAAGAGCAGCAAATATTCTTACATGGTGAGTCATTTTTCCAGCCCCCTGTATTATATGTTTTAGGAGAAGCATTATTGAATTTGTATTTCTATGTACACACACACACACACACACACACACACACACACACACACACACACACACACAAAACCAAAGCCTGGAGAACCAGCCTCAATAAATGCTTATGACCACTCTTGAGTCACCTAGACCACAGAGATGTTTGCTATGGAATGATACCCAGCAAGTACTACTATGGGACAAAGCTTCCCTGAAAATTCATTTCTTTAAAGCAAAACTGATGTATTTACACTCTTGAATCTATGGGTTAGAGAGATGCTTTTGTCAATCATGTCTCAGTATTTTTTGTGTTAATTATTTTATTAAAGGGATACTTTGCAAACACTTTCTCAATTTTGCAGCTTCTGTTTTGATATTCTTAGCAGGGTCTCTCAAAGTATAAAGATTCTTCTTCTTAATGAAAGAATGCTGTCTTGGATGTTTCTAAATAGTAAGCAATGTGCATTTAAATAGAAGCCCAAAAGAGCTAAGTGACATTTATGAGGTCTGTAATTACCATATTTTAAGCAGTGGCAGTAATCTTGACTACCTCCACAATCTTTCCTCAGCAAGTGAGCTTTATCATATCCCACTGGGACAAAGAGAGTAAGCACAGTTGCTCTCTGCATCACTAAGCATCCAAGAGTGATTAGAGAGCTGGAAATGGTCAAGGGATGGTGGTGGGATCTGCAAAAGCAAATCCAGAGAGATGTTAAATTGTGTAAGAATATTTTGCAAAGAGATCATGTAATCTGACTCCTTAACCATAAGAAGCATCAACTGCTATCCTCGATGGGGCTGTGATTCTCTTCTCACTAGACAACCACCAGAAGTATAAAAAGTTGGGAAGTGTGTCTGAAGATCATTGTTTCACACTGTAGGATATTGAGGCTTTGCAAAGGCAAAGGCATTTTGGGGAGACAAAATGAAATCAGGACTTCTGCACACGTATTTTGCCAAAAATACTAGTTGATGTGTCATTAAATACACTGGTTATGGTGATACCAAGTGTGTCATGTGCTACAGAACAGCATTTCTAAACAACTTTCCTTTAAACTCCACAGGAACGACGTCAGCTCTGAATTGCAGTTGATTCCCTGAGAACTGATTACAATGGAAAGCTCTGTGTGGTGAAAGACTTCCATAAAACATTATCCTTGAATTTTATCAAATTTCCTGACTCCAGAACCTTCCCTCTATCCCTACAATGAGAAGCAGGGACTGTCTTATTCTTAAAGATTTGAAAATAAAAAGTACTGGTGCCTGCTTAGGACTGTCACCCTTACGTTCTAGTGTTTTTGGTCCTGGGGGGTACTTTATGGGCTAGGAAAAAGAAAAGCTAACACCAACCTAGCCACAAATATTTTAATCTACATTCTGTCCTATCTGCAAGATATGCCAGAGCAATGTTGGCCCAACACTTGTGGGAGTGCCAATGTGTGATGTGACTTAAGGCCCACTCGTTGAGATGGAACCCATACCTACCCATCACTGCTTGAGTGACCAGGAATCAGAGAGTAGGTAAAACCAAATACTATTGGCCTTTTTAAAAAGAAGTATCAATAAAGTAACTCATAATGACATTTTACTATACTCATAGAACAATGTCTTATTCAGCTATCATCAGAGAAGCAGAGACCCACAGTCAGACGAAAGAGAGAGAGAGACAGAGAGACAGAGAGAGAGAGACCTTGAACTCAGAGCTTTAAAATGGGATGTCCCCATAAGCCCTCCCCTACCCCCTGAGCTCTGGGAGACAGAAAGAATGTAAAAGTCAGAATGAATGGAGGACATCAGAAGAACCAGCCCCTCTGAGACAATTCAGCAAGGAACACATGAGCACACGGAGGCTAATGCTGCAAGCACAGGCCCTACATGAGTTCACACCAGATCCTCCCTGTTTTTATTACAGCTTTCAGTTTGGTACTTCCATCGGACTCCTGAGTTTGTGAACAAATCCGTCTCTGACTCATTTGCCTGCTCTTGGGGACTCTTTTACTTCTGCTGGCTTGCCTTGTTCAGCCTTGATATGACATCTTTTGTTTTATTTTGTAATATTTTCTGTCATGTTTGGTTGTTAATCTCTCAGAACTCTGTTCTTTTCTAATGAGAGACAGAGGGGGAAAGAAGATGATGAGGACCTGGAAAGCATAAAGGGAGAGGACATTGCAATCAGGACATAGTATATGAGAAAAGAATATACTAGTTTTTATTTAAAAAGATTTTGTTTCCATATCTACCACTGCTCCCCCTCCCTTATCCCAGTTCTTCCCAGTCCTCCCTTAGTCTCTCCTTACCCCATCTCCCCATCCATTCCTCAAGGAGGGCAAGAAATCCCAGGGTGAGTCAGTTCAGTCTAGCATATTCAGTTGAGGTAGGTCCCACTCCCTTCCTTATCCCAGTATTATGGGTGGGTTAGGTGTTCCTCTGTTGGGAATGGGCCCCAAGATGTCAGGTCATACACCAGTAACATAGTCTGATCCTTCTGCAAGAGTCTCCACAAACTGCCCACACCATTTGACAGTTGTCTATCTTTGAAGGGTTTAGTTCCTTTCCCTGAAGTTTCCTCAGCGATTATTTCAGAGTCAGTGAGCTCCCAATAATTCAAGTCAGCCATCTTTGTCAGTGTCCTCCTCATGATTCTGATCCCTGTGCTCATAGACTCTTCTCTCTCTTCAGTTGGACCGGAAGCTCTACCTGGTGCTTAGCTATGAATCTCTGCTTCTGCCTCTATCCATTCCTGGATAAAGGTTCTATAATGACAATTAGGGTGGTCATTTATTTGATTATAGGGGAAGTCCTGTTTAAGCACCCTTTCCACTATTGCCTGGAGACCTAGCCGGAGATATCTTGTGGGTTTTTGGAGGTTTCCTTAGCACCAGTTTTCTTTCTAACGCCATAGTGCTCCCTCAAGATATCTATTTCAAAAATAATCTATTTTTAATAAAAGGAGAAAAATGTAATAAAGAAAATTTTAAAAATGCCTAAGTTCAGTTCTTAGAAACTACATTTTAAAATCTGGCCATAATGTTGTAAGCTTATCTCCTCATACTGGAGAAAGACCACAAACAGACCACTGGCGCGCAATGACTAGACAGCCTAGCCTGCTCTAACAGCTCCAGGATAGCGAAAGACTCTGCCACAAAACCAAACAACCAACAAAAACAAAACAAGCAAGCAAAACCCCAGGGCGAATAGCATCTACCTATATTTTTCTAGGCCCTTACAGATGCTAGGTGACAGTGAAACCACAGTGCATTCTAGTGGCCAGTGACAAGCAGTAACATGAATCACAGGGAAGCCAGGACTTACTTCACTTAGTAAAAGAGATGTGGAATTTTACAATGCCTTAGTGTTAAAGAATAAATGATCAGTATTGGAAGTATTTTGGTCTGATTTTTAAATTCTGACAAAGAAACAATGGATGCCCATCACCTACTGTACAACTTGTGGCCAGGTAGAATGATCTGAAGTGTCTGAACTTCAGTTAGACTCTATAAAGACAGAAGAAATGAGAGGGTCTGAGAGCAGAGATGTATGCACGGAGTCCCCAGTGTGCAGTTTTCCAGGCACTCTCAACAGTTCAGACTTCTTAGAGAATCAAGAAGTTAGTAGAGACATAGAGACAGACATAAAGAAGGTACCAACAGGGATTCCATGGGGTCTCTGGGTTGCTTTAGTTCTTACAAAAGGTATGTTAACATGCCAAAGCACTATTTTAATAGACAAAGGTAGACAGAAGAAATGTGTTCAACAACATTGGAAGTACCTGGCTCATAGCTGAAATAGCTTGGGGCTGTATCGGTTACACTGGAAAGTGGCACTGTTCTGTTGAAAGGAGGACTTGGTTTGAGTAAAGATTTGGATTGAGCATAGTATTGGATGCCTATAACCTCAGAGCTTTGAAAGGATGGGCTAGAGGACCAGAAATACATGAGAATTCAAATGTATTCTTTAAAAATTCTGGAACTGCTGTTAGAATAATCATTTTGTATATTTCGATGGAGTCAAAACATTCCTAACAATGAGTTAAAATTACACACACAAAAATTATCACTTATGTAATTATGATTAATGTATTTTCACACAAGCAAGAATAGAAAAAAGTCCTCCAAAGAAACAAACATAATAGAAAATTTATTCCATAGAAAGTTTTAGTATAAAAGAATAGAAGTGTTATATAAAGATGTCACCAAGAGTAGCATTCTAAACTTTCAGATCCTCCTGCTCCAGGGGAAAGCCTGCTTTCTGGTACTCGCAGATAACCTCCATCTGTGTTACTATCCTAGATGGATTTCCTGACTGTACATTTTACAAAGCATCTTTCTCCAGATTCTGAGAATTGAGTCTGGGAAAAGTCATCTTCACTTTAGTGTTCTTAAGTCATCACTGAAAGTTCCTTCGAGTCCCTGGAAGATTATTTTCTAGCACTCTTAGTCCTTGTGTTTCAAGAAAGTATTTGTGACCTCTAGTTACATGCGACAATAGTCTATCTAAAGACCTGCCCTGTCTATGGCCTATCAGAAGCCAGCAGAGTTCTCTGCTAAAAGCTGGCTTGAAAAAAGTCATCAGCTTTGTGCACAGCAGGGAGGTGTCTCTGCATTGCTGTGGCCACACTGCTGGCACAGAGATATGTGGCTGAGTCCTCCTGCTTTGCAGACTTGATCTTCAGAGTGGAGTTGACTCCTGTAAGCCTCGCTGCAGAAAAAACGATCCTTGGACAATTTTGAATCATCCATAACATCCTCATTCTGAAAGTAAATGAGAAGCTGGGGGCCCTGGTCTTTTGGCTGCTGATACCAGAATAAGGTAACATGTCCAAAAATGGGGTTACACCAAAAGGAAACACCTTGGTTTTCCTGTATGATTGCATATCTAGGAGACTGAGTGACTCCAGCTTCAGACAGTACTGTGGGAAAAGAACACAGTGTTTCAAGCTAGAAATGATTAGAACAATTTCCAGGAAAGTGCAAAATGGAGACATTGCTTTTCTAAAAACTCACCTTCCCCCAAGAGAGAGAGCACTGCCCAGCCGAGGAGCCTGGTGCCCATGGCTGGGTGAAGGTAAAAGATACACCACAGTATCAAGGTCCTGTGAGCTGCATTACTTGTTACCACATGACAGTTCCCACAATGACGTTACTTTCTCTAAGAGTCAGTCTTGGAACAGTGACTGTGAACTTAAATAGCTAGCAAATGCCCATACAGCATGTAAGTTCATCCAATGCTCTCTCATGCAGCTCTGGCCTTCAGAGGATGCAATCTTCTTTAGCATCTTGAGACCCTGCTTTTAAGGTTCTGATGGATATTTCTACCTGAATATCGCAAAGCCATCTCAAAGGCAACATTATCTGCTAGTGACCTCTTTGTCTTTCCTGTCATTATCTTTCACTTTGGGCATGTATCTTTCATCTGGTTCAGGCACAGTATAATTCAGGCACCACTAAAGTAGCTGATATATTCCAAGAGGGGTAAAGTGATGCCCTCAACAAATTTAGGTTTTCTTTTGTTTGGAGTTCCAGTTTATTCTTTGCTTTCATTAACAATGTCTTCACTGTATAGTCTGAACTTCTAGAAGACCAAGAAATAACTGTTAGGATCAACAGTTTCTTTAAGAAAGATAGAGATCTTTCTTGGCCTGGAAATTATTGATGTGGATATTGTTATAGTAAATGCAAATTTGAATAGCCTTTAAAGGTTTATGAAAGTTCAAAAACTGACATTTCAGATACAATTTACAAATAAATTGCACTGTTTACAGTCTGACTGTTGTTGTTCCTTAGTCAGAGGATGACTGGGTACAAACACAAATGTTTCTCATTGCCTGAGTAGTATCAGGTGGGATGGGTGAGGGAGTTTTGACCTTTTGGGAATTGGCATGAGAAACAAAACAAAGGTGTGTGCTCAGAGATATGGAATGGAGTAACTCCATGGTTGAAGATCAGCTGTCAAGCCTCCTACATTTAGGAAATAAACTTTGATGAGCCATTAGGAAACATCAGAAGAAGATCTGAGGTATAAAATTAGCAGTGCAAGTTCATCTGAAATTTCTAGTGGGTTGGGTGACAGAAGCTTGAAAGAGTGTTAGAGACTGTGCTCCTCATGTTAGAGACTGTGCTCCTCATGTTAGAGACTGTGCTCCTCATGTCAGAGACTATACTCCTCATGTCAGAGACTATACTCCTCATGCCAGAGATTATGCTCCTCATGTCAGAGACTGTGCTCCTCATGTTAGAGACTGTACTCCTCATGTCAGAGACTATACTCCTCATGTCAGAGACTATACTCCTCATGCCAGAGACTGTGCTCCTCATGTTAGAGACTATACTCCTCATGTCAGAGACTATACTACTCATGCCAGAGATTATGCTCCTCATGTCAGAGACTGTGCTCCTCATGTTAGAGACTGGGCTCCTCATGTTAGAGATTGTGCCCCTCAGACAATCTGTGAGGTGTCAGAAATTGAACCATTTCAAGACTAGGAATTAAATTTCCTCTTTGTTCCATGACAACCCCTACGTCCCAAATAAGACAATAAAAGAAATAGATTAAGAATCCTTGTAGGGAGAAGGGAACTTGAATAAGGATACATGAGGTTAGAAAGTGTGACTTCATTGTTAATAATAATAATAATAAAAAGAATCCATGTTAGGCTTAGAGTAAAATAACCTGGAATTCTGAGAAAACAAATTCATATTAAGGATGCTTTCAGTGCTGTTGCTCAGAATTTCAAACAAGCCCATCTAGAAATCTAGAGTATTTGCCTTTTTTCCTGGCATACATATGTTCTTTGCTACTCTACACATTGGCCAGTGGGATTAAATGAAGAGTATAGGTACACAGTTAATATTACTCTGATGTGCTCATGAGTCTGTAAATGGGTCTCTGAGTGCTCAGCTCTACTTGTGGTCTAGAATCCATTTACTGGAAATGATGAAAATGTTCTTCACCTAATGATTTTGCTACAGCTCTGTCTTTCCATTGAGCAGCATTCACTCATATCAGTAGAAGAAAGAAACCTCTGTGTAGTACTTCCTGTATTATTGACTATTCATGCCATTGCTGACTATCCAAACCACTACAAAATGGAATTAAGCCACACCCTACATACATGATCACTGGCAGACCATGTGGGTCTTCACCACACTCCATGCCTCTTGATGGCTGCAAATTCAGAATCAGTGGGCAGAGATTTTCTCTCTGTGGTTCAAAGACAATGGTGCAACTTGTGCTCTGCATAGATTAAAGTCAGAGAGAGGTTGTGAGAAATCATCCACTGGACATGCCTCTCCTGTTCATTTTGTCAGGCCACAATTTGGGAATAGCATCATACTACTCCTGTTTATACTTAATCAGCTTCTCAAAGTAAGATTTTATCAGCACCATGGAGATGTGAAATTAATATCTATTTCCAGGCTGGTATTGCCCTAAGAGACCAAAGAGTGCTCATCAAAGTCTATCATAATGACTAAAATGAGTTTTGAAAAATTCCATAGAAAGTAGTAAGCTTCTACTGATTGTTACATCTCTAATCTCTTTATTATATGGAGAATTTCTCATGTTAATATTCTATTTTCACACCTCATTGTTTCCTCACCTCTCTATACATCTCCAGCTCCTGCTATATTCTCTCTAGATGCCTCTTGAATTCATGACACCTTTATAATTATTATGACTACATATATACATGATTATTCTTTTGTTTTACATACACACACACACACACACACACACACACACACACAAACAAACAACTACAGGCTTCTGAGAGAGAGAGAGATGAACTCCTTAATAGGTTATCCAATTTGGAGTAGTCAGTCTAAACATATGGACATAAGACAGCTACATGCTGTTGTTTTCCATGACTCTAACTATAAAACAGAATTATTGGTCTTAGGGCACTACCTAGTGTTAAATCAGCACAGTGGTGACAGGCTCAAATCCTATGAAATAAATTTAGCGCCATGCTCTGGGAGAGTCATACAGTCATACATGTATATATCTCTACTGTCCCTTCCAATAAGAAAGTCTGGTCTTAGCCAAAACAAGGGAGTGAATTTGTCTAAAATATGAAGGATTGTATTTTTACTTCTACCTCATCATATTAAAACTGTTAAAAATCTAAGGGCTGCAACAGTCTCTAAATCTGACAATAAAAGATATTCTCCCAAATAAAACATACAAATATGCCAGGAGAGAGCACAAGTAGATGCTTGATCTTGGTCCTCAAGAAGCTCAAAGCTGCATGGTGGAGTATCATTTCACACACAGTCACAGCACTATCAGTAACGGGACAAGTGAAAACATCATCATCATGGCTGTGAAGAAGTGGGAACCTTCACACATTGATATGGGGAATATAAAATGTTTTCAATATCTGTCAAACTATTGTTAAGGAGGCTGTGTTTGACAGTTATTGAAAATACTAAGGAGAATTACTGCAGGACTCTACAATCTCGTGTGCAGATATTCACTCCAAAAGCTGAAGATAGGGAGGGAAACAAATAATCGAAGTTCATTTTCAGTTGAGTATTATTAACAATTACTGAGAGATAGAAACAACTTAAAAATCCATAAAATGATGGTTAGGCCGAAAATGTACAATTTGAATACAACAGGAGTATTAACATAATGCAAGTTCTAATCCACATTACAAATAAAACAAATATTATGTGGAGCCAAAGAAATCAGATGCGAAGAGAAAAGTTATAATTCTAAACATATACTTTCTATAACAAACAGAATTCCTGTAATTCGAAAATGGGTATGAGCAAAGAACAGTCACTGTTTAGTGAGTTGACAGATTATAACTTTTTAGGAAACAAATAGAGATAATTGTTCTTTGGCACAGTGAATATGTTTAAAATAATAAAGTAAACAGATGTAAAAAAAATAGTAATAGAATCTAGAAAATGGCAGTCCAGTGTGCCACTTTGGTTTCGGCTTCTTCTGAACTTGGGGATAAACTAATAAAGGGAAAAAATATTTCTTTTAGTTTCCCCTGGTAGAGAAAACACAGATTCTCCTAAAGAAACATGTAAGCCTTTCCCTGGGAGTCCTACCAATCATGGAGCATTAAGTCCTAACACAGGAGACACTGGAGGCCAATACGATGCAGATAGCCATTCTCCTAAGGACACATTCAGATTTCCACAAATAATTTATTCTTCCCCAACTTGCATCCATTACTCTATACCTCAGCATGTAAAAATGGAATAGGAGTCTCTAGATACTAGTAGGTGTTTAGGTATTTATTTTCTTTTCATTTGATGTACCCAGGCATGCAATTAGCTTGCATAGCTTTTTGCTTGATAATTTCTGACTTTATTTTGTAGTCTTTGTACCAGACAGTAAAAAATTTTACTCTCATGTGCAAACATCAAAGTGAAATTTTTATGTCACTGTACATTTCATTATAATCCTTAAAAAGTAAAAAGAAAGAAAGGCTATCTTCTGAATAACAAAAATAAATGAAAGCAAATACTAATGCTGAAGGTACCCAAGTAATTCAGACGCACTGGTAACTAATAAAATGATGTTTGTTAAAAAGCATCCCATGGAACGTTTTCTGATGTAGCTGCAACTTTCTTCTGTAGAGTAATAGAGTTCCTGGAAGTCCACAGCTTCATACACATCCTGGATTGTAATACTTCAGAAAATGTTCCTGTCTGGTAAGTTTAAATTCAATTCTCAACACTTTAGATGCTGCTAATTTAATTATATGTAACAATGAATAAAGGTTAATGTTTTGTGATAATTGCTATTAATTCTTTTGTAACTTGACAATTTAGACAAAGAACTGCTGTATTTATTTAGTTGACTTTCTTGTTAATAATAACATTCTTTATCTATTTTGGAAATTAATTATATTAAACAAGCTGCATCATATTACAAAGCAAGATAGTGATTAACATTATGGTTTAGATGCAAAGTGTTTCCTAAAGTTTTACATATTAAAGAGACTCAACACATTTACTTATTTATTCAGATCATACACACACAAAAAAACCAAAAAACCAATAATGAAAGAATAAAAGTCCATGAATTTGATAGGGGATCATGTGAGAGGTCAGAAAATTGAGTAAGAAAACAAATAATGTAATTAAATTAAAATCTTTAAAAGGTAAAAGAAAATAATTCACCCTGATGTAGATTCTCCTAGGAAGTACAAATCCAAAGCGAGAAAAAGGCGGGTATTTGATGCAGAAGAAATGTCCTAGGAAAATATCTCTGCAGGTGAAAACAGCACAGCACATAAGAGGAAGAAATGGGATGTACACAGGCTTAGCTGGGGAGGAAAGGTCCAGGGAAGGCTGGGTAAGGGCTGATGATAGAGAGGAGTGAAGAAAATGACTTAGGACCTAACGGGCTACTGTCCTACAGAACAAAGGGACTCCTGGCCTAAGAGTAAACACAGCCTGGAACTGGTCATTTGAGAAACTCTGGTGCATAGGAAAATGGCTGAAGAGTTCGCTGAGGCCAGATAGAGGGAAATAGTGGATGTGACTTTTCTTTTTATCTAAAGCATCATCAGACTTCAATTAAGAAGTTACATTCAACTAGGACTGCAGAAGAAGGGGTAGATTGGGCATGCAGCCATGTAAATAAAGGTGTTAGAGTGGACTTCAGTCAGACTGAGTGAAACCCATGCTGAAATGTTCCTAGTGTGTTAAAGCTCAGAGACACTTCAGAGGCAGGGACTTCCTGGGATACACAGGCATATTGATTTCCTAAATCACTTTATGTGCAGAGGGGAGGCAGCCACACACTGCTGTGCATCACTGCTAGCACAGAAGTACACAGCTGTCTGAGAGGGGGAGGCCATCTCCAGAATGAGGGAGAAGTCTTCTAGTTTTGGTCTGTTGACCTTGTACCCATCAGGGACATCTCCTTTTTCAGTGTTGTTCACACCATATGAGTAATGGATCAGCTTCAGTCCATGTCCCAAGTCCTGCCGATACCAGTACATGTAGTTATGGTTGTTTGTCTGGTGACAGTTTAATGTCACTTTTCCTTGTGTAGCTGCCACTTTGCTTCTTGGGTCTTGAATGACTGCAGCCTCCACATGTTCTGAAATAGAGAAACATAGAGCCTGATGATGTCACTTTAGCTGAAAGTCTTGGGAATTCTGCTGAGGGAAGCACACCTGTGGCCTGACCAGCACTCACTTGCCCACAGGAGACTCAAGACCACACAGAAGAGCCTGAAGCCCATCTCAGGACCAAGCCAAGATCTGAAGTCTTCCAGCCCTGTTTGTGGAAACCAGAGCTGGGCTCCCAGTGCCTTGGTGATGTCACTGTCTCCAACCAATGCTGAACTACATGGTTAACATGCCACATCCTTTCCGTCAGAAGCAAGTCATCTTTTCATCATAATCACATAGTTGGATTAAACAATATGTGTGATGTATATTCACAAGTAAACAGCACAGATAGGAAAGAATTTGTGGTTTGTATTGAATTCATGTATGTATGTACTCTCTCTGACTTTAGTTAGCATATTAGGCTTATTTTATTTTACAATGTGGACATTATCCCTCATTTTATGTTGTTTCAATTTTTACAATTCCCATAGTCTTTGTTGCACTCTCATGACTTGCTGTATTCTATGAAGTTTTTACTAATACTCACTTTGTGCTAAATACTTGGAGATAAACCTTCAGTGCCATCTATGGCTACAAGTACTGACTGACACCCAGAAAAGCTTATAAAATACCAAGGTTGAGGTCATTTCAGTTTAAACAATTGTTATATGCTATATTACACCACTTCAGAAACATAATATCTACATTAATCTAGGTCTTCAGCATGTCCTCACCACTGAAAAAAGAAAAAAAAGAGAAGTCGTCTTCCTTTGTTAGAGGTGAGGTTGTGGAGGGTCAAAATAAGCTTTTTTCACTGTGTTTCCTGTCAAGAGGATGTCTCCTTCAGCAATGTGGGTGAGCTGTTTGCCTGGTAATATGCAGGTCTGGTGACTGCAGGATCCCAGAGAAATGTACCAAAATCAATCAAAAGCTCTTGTATTACCTTTGTTATAACTTTGCTAACATGAAACATGTCTACTCAAAGGCAGTATAGGTTCTTTCTTGTAAAGGATATCTCAGTCACTACCTACAGAGATAATATCAAAGTATGATACCTCCTTTCTGTGGCCACAACTGATAGGATCATGATTGACAGTTTCTATAATCCTATTCTGGAGAGAAGGACTCAAAAGCATAAGCAGAGACAAAGGAGATCAGCACAGCACTCATATGAAAAAGCTAGAGATGGACTCTGGCCATCAAAGAAAGTATATTCTCATCTAGGCTCAAAATTTGGCTGGTCGTGAGACCAACAGCCACCTACACAGGAGGCCATTGCCCATGTTTGAGTCAGAATCACTTTTGACCTTAGATTGAGATGTCAGGAGTGGGGAACATGAAATTTCATGGCTCTTAGGCTCATTTCCAAAATAAGGTCTGATATACAAGTAATCTTAGTCTTCTGTAAAATAGTCTTATTTCATTGGAGAGAGAAGCATCTACCATAAATAATTACTTTACATTCCTTTTAACTTTATTGTTTAATTGTTGGGTAATGAATTTTCTGTTGTAGAAAATGTAAACCCCTTCTTGCAACTATGATAATACACATGTTATCTATCTTAAGATTACACATTTATAATCTGCCACACACAGCCATTCAGACGCACACACACTAAGCTCAGTTGATCTTAAAACTGCTAAGTTTTTGACCAAAGTGGAGATAATAATGAAAAGTAAACTTTGATTCTGAAGGCAATTTACATATATTTTCATCTTAATGTTGTTGTTCTTATATAATTTCCTATGTGTAAAGTGACATGTAGAAACTGTCTTCTACAGCCAGGCCATGATGGTGCACACCTTTAATATCATCATTCAGAAGGTAGAGACAAGTGAATCTCTATTTGAGGCCAGCCTAGTTTACAGAATGAATTCCAGCACAGACAGGGCTTCAAAGAAATTCTGTCTCAAAAGAAAGAAAAAAAGAGAGAGAAATGGGGATGGAAGAAAGAAAAAAATTCCCATATAAATATGGACACAACAATGTATACCTTTGTCTTAGAACATAAAGTTTATAACCTCACCCCAGCACCCAACAGAGAATATGGTTTTCTACCATTGTCTAGGAGCTGGAAGGTACTGAAATAGACATGAAAATATCTGGAGTATAGGGGCCCATCCCTCTGATTGGGAGCACTAGTGTGATCTCAGATAGGAAGTAAGGGATTAGTAAAGATCTGAAAGCATTTGAGGGCCTTAGATAAGACTGTGTGGCATGCCCTGACCATAGCTCATTCGGTGGATCTGCAGTGCCCTCTAGTGATCAGCTCTGCAGTCAATGGGGCATATAGTAAAGGTTAGAACCTCTCTAAATTAGGCTGAAGGCATACAAAAAAACAAACAAAAACCCACAACAGAACAAAATCTAACTCTTCAGATCCGTCATTAGATGTTAGCTGCCCAGGAAAGGGGGTGGTCTTAGCTAAGACAGTCTTTGGTCATAGGAAATACCTAAAAGGTCTGATGTAGATGCCGTCAGTGGAGAAGCCTCCGAGAAGTTGGAAAATAAACCAGTCTAAGGAAAGGAAAGGTTATAATGGTACAATGTTGGAGTCATTGTTATAGACAGCTAGGTAGCCTTTAAAGAAATTTAAATGTTAAAATTTGACATAAGTCTTGATGTTGGGGTGAGAAAAGCAGATCTGCCTGGAGTAGATACTGACTAAGCCACCTTGGGACTTCGGGACCTCCTGCCCTTGCTGGGGAGAAGATAAGGAGATGGGGAGAAGAGAGAGTAACTGGGAGGGGTGAGAGGGAGAAGGGAATTTGAACAAGGGGATACATGGATAAAAAATGAGACTTTATTCATAATAGTATTAATAAAAGGAAACCCCAGTTTGCCTATTTGACCATTTGAGTTTGTCCTCAGCTCACTTACACCTTGTTCTCATTTTTTTCTGTATCTCCTTATGAGTATCTTCTTCAAATTCATTAATCCTTTCTTCTGGAGCATCCAATCTGCTGTTACTACAGTCAGATCTTTCTCATCACAGACACTACAATTTTTACTTCTAGGATTTCGATTGAGAACTTTATATGTTTTTCTCATTTTTGCTAACCTGTTAAGGTATGTGCTATAGTTATATTGTTTAGTGTCATTGTCAGCCAATTTGTCAAAAACAGGTTGCTTTCTATGGATTGATTTTCTTCATAGTAATGAGTCTTATTTTCTTCCTTCTTTGCACAGCTATAATCCTTTATTAGATAACAAACTGTATAGTTTGTAGCAGGAATCCCTGATTGTATTAGAGAGACATTGCTTTTTGGGCCAGCGCGCGCGCGGCAGCTACGTACGGCAGCGGATTTGGTGCGTGGCTAAACTCTCTTTTGCTCTTTTATAACAAAATAAATCTTAGTTGAAACATATCAATTGGTGACGGGTTTAATCCGCGATATTTGGCGCCCAACGTGGGGCAAATTCCCCGAACCCCCTGAATTCCGCGCCCACGCGCAGTGGACTCCCGCCGGATTCGGCGCCCACCTACACCGTATTCGGCACAGCAGCCAGGAGGGAATCTGCGTGCGGAAGAGCTACTGAGACTCAGTTCTGAGAGTGCACGCCTGGTAGGATTGTTGCCACTTGATAAAAAACGTGTATTTTGGTCAATTTTTCTAAGATTGTTATACTTGAAATTATTTGGAGGAGCTGTACACTCATTTTGGAATGCCTATTTTTACAATGTTAGCCTCACTTTCTTGGTTGATTGGGATTGCAAATTTTGGTTACTCAGATTTATCACCTTACAGTCAGGATACTCAGGCTTTTCA